>NNCF01127371.1:27749-48097 GCA_002313205.1 Laupala kohalensis
AGAGAATTTTATGTTTTCTCTCTATTTGTTGACGAACTTTAAAACTTTTTATGTAGTAGAAGACAGTAGGTCGCTTTATTTTAAGGATTTCGTATATTTGTGTGTATTCATATTATACCCGTAAATAATACATATTTAAATTTAAAGATTACTTTAATTTTTCCAGTCTTATTTTTCCCTAAACATTTAAACCGGAGAATTTGTCCATCTTGTTTGATAAATCGATGTCTCCAGACTTTGATAAATATCTCCCCTCCCCTTTCTGGATAACTATCAACGTCAAAGAACCTTAAATAACCTCAAAGGACCTCAGAGAACTTGCACTTTTTATTACCGGTTTCACACGTACCTACGTGTTAAGGTTCGTTAAGTACATATTTCTTCCGTGTAAAAACCGGTAATAAAAAGTGCACACAGCATAGTGTGCCGCCTGGTTCACTTATCTCCTGTTTGGGGATGTGTCTCAGGTCTGCCGGGGTTTAGGTCTGGGTGGAAATGGTGCACAGTTGCGGAAGGCGAACCGGTGGTGTAGCGGTTAACACCCTTGCGATCAAAGCAAGAGACCCGGGTTCGAGTCCCGGCTGGTCGCCGTTTTCACCTGACCGAAAGTTATCACATATATTCTCCACGTGTGGAGAGGGTACGCGGAAGAAATATGTAATGAATTATCTCGTTGTTGTGTCGCTTTTTTTACTACTATCAAAATTTATTCAGATAATTAAATTCGCAGACGTTGGCAATTCGTGTTTGGGAGCCATATTGAATTATTTTCAGTCGAGTTACCTTCAAGTATAACAAGAGTCAGGAGATAATGGACAATCGATGGAAACTTCTAAAAAGTAATCGATATATTTGTTTAACAAAATTCACATAACGAGAAATCATGTTCCAATATTGTTTTCATTTTCCAAAAAATACAAAATAAAAAGGGAGAGAAAAAGAAGAAAAGAAGAGTACTTACTTAGACCAACAATATACAAGAGAGAGACATATAGTATTTTGTTCCGTACTACACAAAGAGAGAGAACAACAACTTCTCAATGCCATCTGTATTCCTGTCGCAGTTCAGCCTCAATGCAATCACGTGGACACATTCTCCAAAGAGTCTGACATCGTCTGAGCCAGCAGCCAGCATCGCAACCCTCGTTTCTTCATTAGTCTGCATTCATTCCTCGTTAGATCGTCTCCACCCGTCGCCCTCTCTCAGTTCATGAATCAGTGCTACATGTGCTACACGGATTGAGATAGCTCCTACATGATCCACACCCACCCAGCCGGGTCCTCGACCCCAGGTCTACGTGACATGTGATGACGTATGACAGAGGATTCACTTTTGGCAGTTTGTTCTGCCCTCTGGTGGAGCTCAACTTCATGAAACGGGGGGTTGAAATCAGTCCATCAATCGTTCGGACTCACGCCTGTCGTCATGAGACAGTGGATATTTTTTATGTGATTCTTCTATTATTATTTTTTTATATTACAAGATTGCAAATAATAATATAAGGTATGACGGGGTAATAACGCAGTGAGGAAACTATTAGTTTTTAATTTTAATTTCTATATCGTGAGTAATTCCTACGAGCTTACACACAACTTCCGAGTACGTCGGTGAGGAAAGATTAAAACAGGCGAACATGGCGACGGACCGGGACTCGAACCCCCGATCTTCTGCTACGGTCGCAACCACTACACCACCCAAAAGTATTAAGATTGTTGACAGTTTTCTTTTTCATTTCAGTCCGAAACATTCCTAGTTGGGCTCCTCACTACTCCTGGCGCGGGTTTTTCCCATCCTGGCCCGGGTTTTTCTCCGGTTTTCCTTCGGGTAGAGGCGGATTTCTTATACAGGATCTCTAGGTTTTGTCTAGGGGCGTGTTTATTGTAACAATAAATCGTGAATTTAGTGTTTTTTCAATTCTTATGATTTTGAAACACTATACTCAGAATAATCTATAGTTCGATAATAACTTGTACATGTAAATTTACAAACATATTTGCGTTAAATTACAAACATATTGACATTATATATGTATTATAACTCGCAGCTAACTTTTTATCTTATCTAGGAACTTTTGCTGAAATTTTTGAATCCGCCTCTGCCTTAGGGCCCTTGATCGGAATTGATGGGATGGTCCCTTGCTTGCTTCCGGAGAGTAAATTAGTTTATTGCCCTCCACGTGGTCATACGCAGTTTGTACTGTTTTTGACAATAAATTTATTATTATTATTATTATCTACGTGACCGAGCATCTTGGATATTTTGAACTCGTGAAGCAAGTAATGTAAACGAGAAATCCCTGAATATCGTGGAATCAAATATCCTAGATACGCTTCAGGACGAGGTTACTGTGCGCAGCAGTAGACACTCCATTCAGCCTCTACCTTCCGACGCACAAAGGCAGAGACTTCGCTGTGAAGCACGAGGAGTTGCCGTAGCGATAAACGCATCTTTGAAAGACTCGAAAGCAACTCAAAGCACGAGGCAACATCTGTAATATAATCCGAGACCCAACCAAAATACGTTTTTGATAATGCAACACTATTTACTCCACACATATCAATCTCTCCGTTTCCACGTACTTGTCTTATCTTATCTCTTGGCTGATTTTAAGTGGAGGCGACGCTTGCGTCGGGGCGGCGAGATATTGAAAATATTGATATTGAATTTAGAGTTCTTTTGATAGTTTTACGATTTTTGAATTTCCCGAATAATCTAAAGGGTACTTAACTAACTTTTTTGTTTTATAAAATACCAATTTTTTCGGTATTTTGGTAAAATTAGAACACGTAACGAACTATTGTTCTTCTGATCTTAAGAGAGAAATGTGAAATGTTAAATCCGCCTCTGACTTAGATCCTTGATCGGAATTGATGGGATGGTCCCTTGTTTACTTCAGAAGAGTAAATTAGTTTATTGTCCTCCACGTGGTCATACGCAATGTACAACTGCTTTTGTGACAATAAATTTATTTATTACAGTATGTATTGTGTACCATTTGAATTATTTTTTACAATAATGAAAAATATAATTAAAAAGACTAATCAATATTCTGTACGAACCCCGAGGACTTTTTCCATTAAAACTAGTACGTTTCGCGGCTTTGCTCTGGTGAAAACTAAAGATATAATTAGTAGAGATAAAATGCTATTAACTCTGTTTGTAGGAATGTTTGTTTCTAAAACAGTTGCTTGAAACTACTGGTTTACTAAACTGTTTGGAAATGACAAAAGTGTTCTTGAAAATGTACGAAAAGAAAATAACCAATCAGATTTCATCTTTGCAAATACATAGGAGGTTGCGTTGGGATGGCAATTCAAGCAGGGCACTCCGAATAAGGCGTACGACCCAAACCGGATTTTGAGACCTATGACTCACTTGACACACGATCAGATTCACGCTGCAGTGAGTAGAAGGTCATGCGTTTATTATTATTATTATTATTATTATTTTGTTCCAAAACCATTTGAGCCAAGAGAGAATGAATGAATTTCTTGAATGAATACGAACTGGAACACTTTTTTACAATCCCACCTGTAAGATATCACGAGAATAATTCTGCTTTAGTATTGACAATATTCTCGTCCACTATCACATACTCGTCAATATTTCAACTGAAATATAATAATAGAAAATAATTCAATTGCAACTAAAAGTCAAGATATTTAATAACTCTCGTCTCTGCCTCTGAATTAGAAATGCCTCTGTATTCGCAGTTTGAAACTGCTTCTTTACAATAAATTTATAGTATAATTTCATAGATGTTATAGTTTTAAATAAAACGCTGAAACATTCTTGATGTCATGCGTATTACCGTTGAAATGATATTGAGGAAATCTGAAGCAATGAATAGTCTTTTTAGCGAGAATCCGAAAGTGAGAATTTGGTTAAAAACATTCAATTATTTCAGTAACGTAATTTTTAAGGGTCATTATAAAAACTGCAATTTAAGTTTATGTTTTTCACGGATATGAATGTCTTACATTGCAGTTTCAAGATTTTTTTTTTTAATAACTGGTGTCGGGGACTCGCAAATCTTGGCATTTCTCTTCATGGGTCCCTGGATTCGCACCCTGGTCATTTTCACGAGGTCACGAACTCTCACGAGGTCACAAGAGAACAAACAGAAAACAACAACGAGGTGACGAAAGGCACGTGACCCTAGACAGTTGAGTGCCTGGAAAATATCGCAGAGCACAGGCGACTGCGAAGAGAAGTGCTGTTGGTAAGCGGCTTAAGGTGTTGTTCAACCCGTGGCCTTGTTTGATATGGAAACAGAGCCACGACTTATGATTCACCCGAGAAAACCATCTGGTGACTTGGTGTTTAAGCATACAGTGAGAAATGAGGTCTAACACCCAACAGTACGTATAATATCAATCTTAAGACGTGCTGATATCAATTAAATGACCCTTTATTAATTAACAAATTAAGATATAATTTGGTTAGAATTTTATGCACAGAACACACTAACCATGCAAAAATTATTTAAGAATATCATTGTAATAATAATAATATTAGTAGTAGTAGTAGTAGCGTATGGGTCTCGGTTCCTGTTAATTGTGACCCATTTTTCTTCGGTTGCGACCCTTTGGGATGAACCACATTCGCAATTTAGACGTTCCGTCTTCCACTGCCATCTGATGGTGGAAGCCGGAACTCTGGCGTGGGTGCATTAATATGCCGTCAGAATTAATTTTGCCGAGAGCATCAAATGATGCTCAAGGGATCTTTTACATGAAATTCCACTTCTAGCACGTTTAGGGAATATATTATTTTTAATTAAAAAAATGTCTACCTTCTCAATGATATACTTAAAGATGTGCAGACATTTCTGTAGTTTTATATCAGTTAACACTGTTTGTTGGGTCATATTGTACCTAAATAACTTCCAAGTGTTTCCCAGCTTAAATTTTCTTTCTTTGATGATCAATTATCCGAAAAATTAACTATATTACGAAGATACAGAACAATATCCCAGTTTGCAGTATAAATAGTCATAAATTTACTTTTATAAACAAAAGTTACAAGCTACATATGACTACGTAAAGGACAATAAACTAATTTACTCTTCGTATGCAAGAAAGGGACGTATTCCATCAAGGATCCGATACGCCAGGGGCGAAAATTTTGCAAAATCACGCCAAGTCACCTTCCCCCCCCTTCCAAAAAAAAAAATAGTTAGCTACTGTTATTATATGTAGAGATCATGAACAATCGGATATTTAACAAAATACAAAACAACAGTTAATAAACCAATACTGATTATTAGGAATTTTGAAAATTTTGCTAATGTCCTAAAATTACAATAACTCAAAATTCGAGATTTATATTAATATTAATTAGTAATGAGTAATCTACCGCCTAGGGTAGTCTGTTACAAATGAAAATATCTTCGCGTTGTTTTTTTCTCTTTAAGTCTAGGTTCAATCGTGTCTCATCGATAAATATACGGTTTTGTTTATTATTCCACTGTATATTGTCATTAAGTACTAGTACGTTCAAGGTATTCTATTGTTATAGTCTAGCTGCCCTCTGAAAAGTTATCAAATTCGGGAGAACTGCCAACCTACTCCATTGAATCCCCCAATATCGTATACCACTCGACTTCGTGATATTTTCATCTTAAACGTTGTATTCACTACCACCAAACTTGACGAAATAATTCTAGGAGAACCTGTACTTAAAATACTCTTCTTTATCCTTCGTAGTGTAACACAATAATTAACATTCCTATTTATAAATTACGTTGCTTAACTTCTTAATTTACTTTCAACGAAATTCATTTTACGGTAGTCTCTTTGTTTTTTCCATAGTGCACCCGTAACGTATATGTAAGTGCTACTGTAACATCAGGACCACTGCAGTCTATCGATTTGTGAAATATTAACATTTTTAAGCATTTTGCTAGCCGGAAATTCCTAAGGAGATTAAGGGTCGGGCCAGTCACCGCCAAATAAGGAAAAGTACCCGCCACTAAGCCTTCCCGTTCATTGTGTAGAGGCTGAACAGTTTCCATCTACTTCTGAAAATTGAGTAGGAATGCCCTCAGAAGAATGTTGCAGAAGCGCGTGGCCAGTGTGAATGGAATATTTCCACAGGATGCAAAAATAATGGCCCTCCCGAGAAGGATGCTGGCATATCGGTGAAGACGCAGTGTTCTCAGAAGCTGAGGGGTGACCAAGATGATGTAGAGTGCTCAGTGCGGTAGCGAAGGCGTGATCACGTGACCTCCGCTTCCGTATGTATTGGGAGGATTGAAGATCATCGGAGACTTTCAGACTTTGAGACTTCTGCGGAGTGTTGGGAAGTACCCGGGTTCTGAGATGTGATCTGGTTAGTATTGGTCGTCAGATCACTGAGAATTGCTGCGGTAATTCAATTACATTGCTATTAGGCACGAATGACGTAACTTGGAACAGTTAGTTATTTCGGGATAGCAACTTGTAAATTTTTGAGATTCGGATGATCTGGGTAGATTTCCGAATTAATTGATAACATCAGTATTTATATCTGTGTGTAATTGTTGCTTTCAGATAGCAATAACTCTGTAATAACAAATTCAAACTTGTATTTATGATTTGAGAGTTCGTTCAAATTTGTAAATACGCAGATTTCAATTTAACTTGTATTAAAGGAATATTTTATTGTTATTACACTTGTGTTTGATTGCTTGGGAAACCAAGCTGGTGGCAGCGAACTCTACCATAAAGGTTGTGGTTTATGGTTGAATCCCGCTTCTACCCAAAAAATACCCACATCGCATCTGGGCTTGTGGTGTGGTGTAACAGCTACCAAATGATGATTTTAATATCAAACGAAAATCCAAGTCTTAACAAGTGCGGGGGCTTTTGTTCTAAAATATTGGTGGTGGCTGCCCTGAAACACCACTCGAGTCCGCCATCTTTGCTATTTTTGGTGTCCAAACTACCGATAGCTTGAGTATAGCAGTATTCTGGTACGATAGCAAAGACCAATATATAGAAATAATGACAAAAATTGTTTGAAACAATACGACTGACAATTAACATCGTTGTTATGTTCCGAAATGTTATTTAGTCTTTTAATATCATTCGATATCAACAAAATTAAAAGAATCAATTGCTCAGAAGCATCGTAAAGAAGAACAACCTATCCTAACCTAACTCACATTTATATTCGTATGGATAAGAGATTCGTACTAATTGAATTGAGAGTATGGTGTACATATAATAGAAGAAACATAAAAATAATAAGTTCTCTGGAAGACGTATCGTCTACAAGAGAACATAATTTAAATAAAATGTTTCTTTCATTTAATTGACGATTCTGAAATCTAGGGATGATCCGATTTTCGTAACTGACATTTCAACAATTCTGTACCAATATTTGAATATTGATACCATTTCTATTTTGTGTGTTTGAAGCAATCTCTAAATAAATTCACGAAATTAATCTCGAAAGATGTTGTGGTTCCTTGGCATCGTTCGTGTTCTTCGCTGAAACGGAAAAAACGGTTGAAAAGTTGCTTGCAACGCAAACGTCAGAAAAGATAATTATGAACCAGACCCCTGAACTCCTGAACCAGACAGTAGTCGATGGTGAAGTTGTACCGNTGCAGTCGATGGTGAAGTTGTACCGATGGCAACACATTGTCTGTGATAGTGGTAAGACAAATATAGCAAACGACCCGCGGACGGAAAGAAAAATGTGTCTGCTGCAATAGCAAATCTAGGGTAAGCGAGAAAGAAAACAAAAATTGCAAATGGAAATCATGAGAATCGCGTCTAGAAAATATATCTGTGTATTCAGATTGTGATATTGAAAGGCCGTCGTGCCCCGAGGTTCAGCAATAGTTCGCTATTGCTCCCGTCCGTGAGCCCCATAGGAGCCCGTTGTGCGACACTTTGACTTTTGAACACCATTAACACTACTGCCAATCACTGTCACTACTGTGCACCTGATGGTTTAAACGAAAACAAACAAACAAACAAACAAACAAGGTATTTGATCAGAAAATATTTACACTTAATTTCTGCAGCAGGATTGTTCAGTATTCACCCATAAATTCCACGGATTATCTTCAGTATGATTTTAACGACAATAAATACTTCTCGTGTGATATTTATTTACAACACGCTACATATTTTAATTATTTTTAATAAAAGAATTATAAAAGTATTTTGCAATTTTTTAAATATAAATAAATACACTGAAGGGACACTCCATTTGTGGGAATAATATACATAAGTATTATTTACTTTTTGTCGATATTAAAATTTTTGTATTATATATTGATATGTATATCTAAAATTCATACTCCTTTTTTATTAGAAAATAAATGTGGATGTAAAAACCAATTTAAAGGGTTTTTTTAATTATAATTGAATAAATAAGGAAAGACGTCATTTTATAGATGAATAATATACACTTTGTGATGAGAATAATATATAATTTCTAAACATATTTATGTTTATATCATGTTCAATTGTGCTGATGTTATTTTTTCGTCACCTGACGACGACTCGAAACGAAGTCCAAACGTAGTGAGTTCTCATCTCACATTTTACGTATTTAGTTCGATTATATAAATTAGACGTTGATTGTAGCAGTTTTTAGAACTTTACGAATAAAAAAAGCGAATTCAGAACACAAAGAGATAAGGGAACCACTATCTGTGTCGCATCCGTCATTCCTACGTTTCCACGCGTTCAGGAGGAGGACGAGGAGACGCAGTCGGAAGCTCCGCTACAAAAAAAATCTCAAATGAAACATCTGCAGCGTTGCACACAACACTTCCCAAGGTTTTTTTTATTTTTTTATTTTTTTAGATCTGGCGTTCGGGTGAACGGGAAATTAATTTTATGGACAGCTACAACTGTACCGTTGTTCTAAGAGTTATTGTGTTGAAATTTCCACACTAGCGTGATTATTAGAGGAAAAACGTAAATTATAATAAAGAAAATTAAATCAATTCTCATCTCCCACAAGGAGAAAAGAAATGAGGTAAATGTGTAATATATTATATGTCAACGAAATTAACGCAGAAATGAATTTAACTAATTTTTAGCTCTTGTCAGTTTTTTGCTTTGAAATCAAATATATTATTAGATTTACTTATTGCAAACACAAAACATTAGGTATTCGGTAGAAGTGAACCAAAGTTTGGATTAGAGAGGCTTAACCATAATAGATAAAATCACGTTTCAGGATGAAAATATAAAAAAGAAATTGTAATTCTCATCAATCTCACAATATCTCAATTGTGAGAGTAATTAACTAGAAACAAAAGAAACACGTGTGGGGGACAGAGGAAACGGCGGTTTACTTCCTCTAATTAGCTAATTAGCCGTTAATATGAGAAAGAGATCAAATCCAGGTCACACTGAGAAACCATTAACCCAAAAGCCTTCTCTTCATCAAGGACACGCGCTCTGCTCACCGTGACCTTTAGTGTTGGATTATCTCAGCGGCTGCTCTGATATTGATCTTAATTGACACATCTGAACAGAGAACTTCATTTTCATCAATGGGTTCTTCATTTCATATAACTCATGCTCAACATACACCTTATTCTATTAATAATAATAATAATAATAACAAATTTAATAAATTTATCGACAAAAAAGCAGTGCAAATTGCGTATGACCACGTAGTGGACAATAGACTAATTATTCTCTGGAAGGGACGTATTCCATCAATTCCGATCAAGGGCTCGGTCTATGGTCTATGGTCTGTGGTCTACGGCTAAAGATGGAACATTTCAACACTTTTTACTCCTTTTAGCCAAAAGAATAATAAAAATAGTTAGATACGAGATATAATAACAACAAATTTGTATTTAATAAAACACAAAAAGAGTTCAACATCTCAACACGACACTGCACTGCACGTGAATCTACTTCTACTTGGAGGTTTGCGAAACTTGTCAACCTTTCCAAGTATCTCTCCGTTAACTTCGTGTCACACACACACACACACTGAAAACATGAAACTCTGATGGAAACTGCAAATGACAAGCAATGACGTCATTTGACGATCACAGTTTGAAGACGATCTTTCGTCAAATCGTTTTTTCTTCTTATTATTATTCTAAGAGGAATTGTTCATAAATTACGTCACTCGCGAATCTTTAAAGAATTTTCTTTCTTCTTCTCTCTCTCTCTCTCTCTCCCTTCCTCTCCTACTTCTTCGGTCCCTTCGAGTCACGCTTCGTCACGTTACATCAAACCCCTCCTTGACGTGACGTCACAAAACGATCTGTCCCGTTCTGTCCCATCACGAAGAATGAAAAGAACAATTCAAGGAGAAAAGTATAATCATTTTTGTATTTGTAAAAAGAGGATTATAAAAAGGTCGAAGGTGTCGCCAGGAAACAAAATGAACGGTGTTTTCACTGTCGGGAAATTTGCCTCGATTGGTACAACAATTTTCAATATTTAACATATTCCAAATGTAACGTTACAATTTCTAAAAATATCCCCCTGCCCCCAAAAAACCCAGAACGATCCCTGAAACCAATAAAAAGGATTATAACAATGTAACATCACAACCAAGACATCCTACCCGTTTGTGAAATGTTATTTCGATGCCTTTTGCCGAAGTGGGAGCGTCGTTGTGAAAAGAAGCCGGATGCCTCGGATTAAAAGGAAAAGTGACCGCCTCTAAAACCTTTCCATTCATTGTTTCTGGGACCAATCCCTTGCTTTTCCGGGAAGGAGCAATGCGCTCGAAGGGTGCGAGCAGTGCTGGTCTTTCCTTTTGTCTTGGAATACTTCCGTCAGAGGGACTTGTTCGCCGTGTGTACCGAGGCGAGGCCGGATAAATCCCTAAAGAAAGAATGTTATAAATGGAGAACTTCCACCGGATGCTGAAATAATGGTCATCCCGAGAAGGACGCCGGTCATATCGGTGAAGACGCCGCGTTCTCAGAAGCTGAGGGGTGACCAAGATGATTGGGAGTGCTCATTGCGGTAGCGAAGGCGTGGTCACGTGACCTCCGCTTCCGTATATATTGGGAGGATTGAAGATCGGAGACTTTCATTGATGTATCTAATTGATTTGTTGATGTTGATGAAATTATGGTAGAGAATGTATGCTTATTGTATGTATCCATGTTACGTTATATTAACCTGATGATGATTACAATCGATAGTCGAATCGTTGGCGAAATGACACAATTGTGGTATTTATTTCTCCGGTCTAGACGCAAGAAAACCAATCCCCTATAACAACTAAGTCATCGCGTGCTGGACTGACGTCAGAGTGTCTGTTGCCTTGAGAAGGTAAACACGTAGAAAGACTCCGACCCGCCCGATGAGCTCATGAGATCAAACACGGCCGTGACCTCTCCATTAACACGACGCCGGTGCTGCGCGTCGCGACGGCTGCTTCAACTCAGCGACGCTCCCAAAGAGCAAATGTCGGTCAGGGAGAGAGACGGAGTGGAGAAGCCTTTTCCTCCTCCTCCTTCAACCACCTCTTGACCTCTACACCGCTCGCTCCTCTCAAGAACCATAAAGCCTCATTCACATGGCGGCACTAGTCTGCTTCGTCGTCACACATACAAGTGCACCGCATTAAAAAAAAAGACATAAAGGGTCACTTCCTTTGTTGATTTATATAAAAGACTAACTGATTACCCGGCGTCGCCCGGAATTTTTTTTAGTCGTTAGACCAACGAACCCACTCACCGGAAGTCTCGCAGGTCGAATTATTGCTTCCGATGCAAGATACAACATGGCGGCAGCGCGGATGCACCGTTTCATTAAAACGCTTATAAAATCTAAACCACTCGTCCAAACGTTACGATTTAAAAATGTTTTTTATCTTTGTTAAATGCACAAAACAAAGAACCAATTAAATTTGATGAAAATTGATTTTTTCCTTCTTAAATTCCTCATTTAAATTGAAATATTTCAACATTATTATTTTACATAACGTTTTTTCGATAATTTAAATTAACCTTAGTAGATAGAAATATGTTGTGGAGGACGTTTTTGTAGATCTCTTTGAGGTGAACAATTTTGCCAGTCACTATTGTCATCTATCTCTAACCGTTTAGGCAGAGTAAGTGAATATAGCCGATTTCATCGACATTTATCTTCAACTTCATTCTTTATCTTTCTTCTCATACATTAAAAAAATAAAAGTTAGGTTATGTTCATCCTGGACATCTTCAGTGCGTTCTGTGATTTATCCGTGAATAAGAAAGAAACAGACAGACGCGCTTTTGCGTTACGCATCAATATATTGGTGGTAGAGGGATAAGGCTTCTAAACTAATTAAAAGCAACTACTTTTACGTCGAGGGTAGAAGAGGAGGAAGAGGATCAGTGAACGATACGCGAGTACATTGTGTACACATTGAAGCGTGTATTTTTGTATGAATCAGAGTGTGTCAGTATCTGTTCGTAAGCGAAAATGTGTACAAACATGAATATACACAAGTTTGAACTTCATTAAAATAATTAATTTCTTTCTCGTGAACTAATTTTCTAACCATTTTATACCGTGTGTTTGTATTGTATAAATATTTGGGCAATGGTTTGTTATTTAGCCTCTTATGATTGTATTATGGATACTATTATGACGTCTTCTTTTCTATCTGCCACCAAAGCATCGCTCACTCGCAGATGAATAAATAATAATAATTATTATTATTATGTTCTCATTTATTTAAAAATTTCTTAACTAAAAATAATAAATTCTATACATTGCATTATTATGAAAATATTCTCATGCTATTACAAATGACTCATTTCCCATTCAAAACCACCAAGTTATTCAAAGAATATGAGTTTGTTTACATCATTATGAATTATTTTCCTTTAAAATTCTTTTGAGATTTAAAAAAAAATAGTTTACTTAAGTTACTGGAGAATTTCTCCAGGAGTAAAAATGAGATCTTCAAGTATCAAAGATACACTATACCATACTTGATGACAACTTTTGGAATCATCACATTACTCTCTGGTTAAAAATTCGATTCATTAACTATGGCACTCCTTTCGTCTTTTTAAAGCAAACTTCTTCTGGATCGTGTAATTTCTTTGTCTTTAAAAACTTACCTAAGATGATTTCTTTCAAACGGAACTCCTACTTGTCATCAATTGTATCACTTCCGAACAAATTCATTTCCCTGTGAAATTACCAGAATTCTGTCCGTACAATAGAAAAAATATTACACCATATTCGGTGACCTACTAAATTGTGATGCCAGTAAAATGGTTTCTCCTGAATTCGGGGAAATTTATTTAAGAGGGGAGCGCGCGAATGAAAATAAAAGTCTCCTGTGGAGTCATAACTTACATCTCCCTTTTGAATCCCGTAAGACGCATAAATACGTATTTCGCAACAATGGACGTCACGAATTGTAAGTGAATGCGAATCTGCACGAATTGTAAGTGCGATCCTTTTCTCGCGAAAATTATTGCAACGCCAGTGAACTTACAACGGTTTTCGGTTTTGTATTTTAATTTAACGAATAAAAATCAATATTTTCAAAATACAATTGATAGGTTATGAAGATGTATGGGTTTAATAACGGTAATCCATTTTCACAAAAAGAAAAAAAAACGTAGCAACTTGTTCCAACCTAAGCGACAATTAAAAGGTTACAGTAGAGATACAATTAAAAGGTTACAGGTTAATTACTAATTACTTTGAAATTTACTAATGAAGAAATGGCACTTGACAAAACTCATAAATTTCAATCTTGTCAATTTTTCTTCACTTAAGAAATGACTTACATTCAAGGATTATATATTGTATTGATTCAAAATTGTATCATTTTTCATTTAGCAAAATCAATTGTAGCTCTCTTGCACTTTCCTGTGCCTCTTTTATCAAATATCTTTTTCTAATAACAACTCGGAATATTCCTAGTGCTTATGTTACACTTAAACAAATTCCAAATTATAGTAGTTTAAGAAAAAAATAAATAAAATATTCGGGACACAAAAAGCAAAAAATAAACCAATAATTTAAAAAACGATACATTATTGATAACAATGTCAACTAACGTACATTTTATAACAAACACTAACAAACTTACTTTTCTGGAAGAATTTTTTTTTTCGGTTTTGTATTCGAAATAAAATCCTCTGTTAATGAAAGGTACTCGAACACATCACCTTCAGTGGCTGTCACTTAACATAATACTGGGGCTGAATCACAACACACGTAAACGAGAAGACTCGAGACACAGTCGAACGGCTGACACTAATCGATCTGCACTCTGTCAAACGATGCACTGACCTGAGACGAACCCAGTCGGTCTACGTTGGACAATTGAATTACAACTGTCTAAGTAATTTTCCTTACACTCGTTTGAAATATTTTTTACATTGTGCTACTATGATAACTGTCTGTTATCATTTGTGATTTCAGCCACGTTCACACCACACAATTTACGCGCGTTCCTGCTCGTTCGGCTTCTACGCTTACATTACAGCGCTTCGTGACAGTGTGAACCGGCCTTGAGGCACGAAATGGCGATCGCCGTTACTCTACTTGAAGGTACTCGAGTCTACGTGCGATGCCAGAACACTCTGCTGGAGAAAGACGGCGATCGCTAGACAAACGCCGCGCGCCAAGCGACTTCGTGCGGTGAACTGACGGAGTGAGAGGGTTCTCTTGTCTTCCTGGAGAAGAAGAGAGATACCACCGTGTGACCTCCATGTTGAAGGTGAATGGGGCGAAAACGTGAGACAACAATGGAGTAAGTGAAATCTCTTTACAAGTTTCACGTCTGCAAAATGATACGTAAACATATTATATGATCAAACTTATAGAATATTGAATGAATATGTTTGATCATGTAATTAGTAAGTTATTCCTTTAAGTAGCACAACATACGTTTCTCTAGAGATTTTACTCGTCTTTCGATAAAATACCAGACATTTTTATTTTTGTAAGCATAATAATAATAATAAACATAAACATTTCCCTTAAATTATTTTCTTCTGTTGAACGAATTTCAATTACAAGCAAGAGATCTGAGAGTAAGAGAGACTGAAATGTAAAGAAGAGAATCCACTAGAGAATATTGAATTTTAAAATTATTCTTTAGATTTCTTTCTACTTCTCGAATGGAGAAGATGTGGTGTACAGATTGAAAATTCTCCTGTATTTCATGTGGATTGGAAGCGGAGTGTCATAAATTCTGAAATCAATGTATCTGTAATGCTACTTTCTAGTCCCTGAATACACAATAATAAAAATGCATAATTCAGACGAATCTTAGACCCTATTTGAATTATTAAATAAATAATTCAAAACTTACGACCTCTCTCGAACGATCTGTATATATTTTGTGTTTTGAGTTATTTATTTAACTTGATTGTATAATGGACGTGAATTGTAGTAGAAGCTACGTTATGTTCGATTTCCAAGTCAAGTAAAATATTCTGAGGAAAAATATTGGATTAACACAAAGTATTACTGTTGCAACTGATGTATTTTTGTGTTAAAGGATTAAGATACATTTTCAAGATCGAATGCTTTCAGGTCATTTGTATTAATATTGAACACACGAACTTAAGTTAACTTTTTTTTGAAAAGTTAATTACGAAGAAAATATCTCAACTATTATTACAAATAAAACACTTTTTTCCCTATTTATTCACTATTTATTATTTTTATGCGGCAAGGTAAAGACTGTAAAGAACCATAGTTCTTTTGGAGGAAGAAATCATGTTGGGAGAACGATATTAGGGCAGAGCAGGCGATGAAAACCCAACGAAGAAAACCTCATTGGACTCTTGCTCTGAGACAAACAACCTCCACATTCACTCAGGTCAAACACAGCAATCACTACTTTGAAAATAGTTAAGCGGAGAATCATGACTATTGACGAAATAGCGTGGAAACTCAATACACAAACAATTTTTCTTGGCTTTCTCATTCCATCTGAGGCACTGCGTTATACCTTTCAATTGAACAAAGCTGACGATTCTGGAGATACGAAAAGCGATGATGATGATGATAATAATAAACAATTTAATTAAATCAAATGGCGTTAAGCATCCAGGCCCGGGTTTTTCTCCGGTTTTCCTACGGGTAGAGGCGGATTTCTTATACAGGTTCTCTAGGCTTTGTCTAGGGGCGTGTTTATTGTAACAATAAATCGTGAATTTAGTGTTTTTTCAACTCTTATGATTTTTAAACACTATACTCAGAATAATCTATAGTTCGATAATAACTTGTACATGTAAATTTACAAACATATTTGCGTTAAATTACAAACATATTGACATTATATATGTATTATAACTCGCAGCTAACTTTTTATCTTATCTAGGAACTTTTGCTGAAATTTTTGAATCCGCTTCTGCCTTAGGGCCCTTGATCGGAATTGATGGAATACATCCCTTGCTTGGTTCCGGAGAGTAAATTATTTTATTGTCCTCCACGTGGTCATATGCAGTTTGTACTGTTTTTTGACAATAAATTTATTAAATTTAAATTTATAAAAAATAATTTAAATTTACATTTCGTGCCCATATTATTGTTAAACTACTCAGTGCAATCACGGTAATGTAATTTTTTTTTAAAAGATACTTTATGCGGTAGTGATTTGTTGGGAGTGCGGATGTATGTCACTTGCTCTCGTGAACGTCGTACAGTTTTGGCCAAGATACTTCCTGTAGCAACCGCAATGCATCCGATCCCATTCATACACTACCAGTACTGTCCATCAAATGGTGAATATATAGAATGTCCCAGAGCACCCATCCAAGCATCATAAAACTTGCTTATTTCTCTTAAGTGCGTTTTAATACTCTTCAAATTCGATGCTGCCTTCGCTCATTTAGTCTATCCAATGACGACGAATAACCTTACAAAAATTAATGATGCACAAGGCCGGCAACTTCAGAGTTTTATGTGGAACCATAGTTTTTCATAGAAAATTTATATTTATTATACAAAGAGAAGTAACTTTTGTCTGAAACATTTTTGCTTTGGTTAAATGTCTGGTGAATTGTGTTATAAACTTCAAAATTTATATTATTGCCCTTTAGGCAATTATGATCTTACGTCCGCGTTGACTCAAATCAAGTTGCCAACTATTTACATAACTTGGAAATATTCACCAAAGTAGTTCTTATTAATTAATGATTCATTCTACTGATTTAATTATATTGTATGAGAACAATTATTTTGTGATTTTAAAACTTTATAATTAATTTAGATTGTCGTTTGACTCATTCTTTGACAAAGGTCTCATTGTCTTCAATCACGTGACGCGTCTGCAATTTCCGTTAGAACAGTATTTTCCACAGTTTTTGGTCAATTATTGTTGTAAATGTCCCGTAAGATACGAAAATCTTTTCTTTCCTATTTCCATTTGTTATGTTAGTTTGTTTTTTTGTTTTTTTTTTCATTATGGAAATAGGAAAGCCGGTACTTTTGTCAGGATAGCAACAAAACATAGGCCCGCGAAAGTTTCCCCATATAAGGTCATGATAGTTTAAAGTTAAATAATTCAAAATTTTGCGCCGTAAGGGTACGAAAATTCTTCGCGGCAGCTGGCGTGAGGGGGAGGGTACTTAAGCTTGGTCGCAGTGACGGGTATAATAGAGTAGATGATGTATCTGTCTGTTTAAAGCAGCGTAACTATGGGAATGACGAGTGTGTCGTCGTAAGCAAAGGGAGTAACACGGAATTGCAAGCAGCGTCGTGTCGTCGTGAGGTCGTATTGAGGTCAAACTAGAAACAGCAGCAACACGGCGAAGAGATAAGAAGAAGAAGAAGAAGAAGAAGACAGAAGAAGGCAACAAAAGAGAGTTTTTCTCCCCGAAATGAAGACAGCGACGCGAAACTGGAACATCAGCGAAAGAGATCTCTATTTGGGATTATTTTAATCGTTACGAATAATCAGCAATACTTTTGGAAATAATAATTTGATAGCAGTACGTACAGTCACTCTCTTTAAATCACTGAATATGATTGTTTCATTTTGTATTTTTTTTTTTTTATATATATTTGTAAATGGGAAGGAAATGTAGCTTCGTGCTGTTGAAGCTTATCTACACGCAGCGATAGGAGGTAGAGGAGGCTATTGTTAGTAGGAGTAGAAAGTAAAAGGAAGATAGTGATACTAACAGAAGGAAGGGAGGAAGGTTCGCTTTTCAATTGAGCAGGGGCAATGAAGTGAAAAGCTATTCCGCAAACCAAACAAAGCGTATTTGCGTTTGTGAACATTAATTGTAAGAGAAACGAAACAAAGGATTCAGTTGATATGAAGTAAGTAAGTAAAAGTATAATTTTGCATTTGAACGAAAGAAAGCATCTCACAAAAATATTCGGTCACGTACTATTATGACCTTCCCTTACATCAAGAAAAAAGTTTTTAAATTCCAGTTTGTTCACTGTAATGTGTCTGTATTGCTTAAAACTATTCATGAGGTGTTCCATAGATATTACGAAAAGAAAGAAACTATTTTTTTGTTTTTTGTTTTTTAGAAGTGTTGGTGGGGGTGGAGTCTATCATGATTTTTTTGCTTTTGGATGCAGAAATGATGAATCCGCCTTTCATCGGAATTGAAGGGAAGGACCTTAGCTTGTTTCCGAAAAGTAAATACATAGTCATACGCCACTTGTAACTGTTTTAACAATTAATTATTTATTTATAAAAGACAATTTGCGTTACACAGTCGAGCCTCGTTTCTAGCGACTTTGCTTTTTTTTATCCAGATAAGCATTTAGTTCTTTAGCTACACTTCTGTTCTGCGGTTTATGGATAGATAGACATGGTGTTGCGTGTCAGACCAATATTGCGGAAAGCAATTTATATTTGTAATAATAAATTAATAAATTAATTGTCAAAAAACAGTACAAGCTGCGTATGACCACGTGGAGGACAATAAACTAATTTACTCTCCGGAAGCGAGCAATAGACGTATTCCATCAATTCCGATCAAGGGCAATTCCTAAGGCAGAGGCTAAGGATTCAAAAATTTCAGCAAAAGTTCCTAGATAAGATAAAAAGTTAGCTGCGAGTTATAATACATATATAATGTCAATATGTTTGTAATTTAACGCAAATATGTTTGTAAATTTACATGTACAAGTTATTATCGAACTATGACAATATATGACAACTTTAACACTTACATTAAACATTACAAATTATATCTTGCTGTATATTCGCTCTCGTCGTGATACAAAAGGGAGAAGGAGATGAACGCATGGGTAACTACGTATCACTTACCACCTTAGTGTAATTGTAGCGCTCACTGTCTTCTCTACGACCTCGTCACTTCATTTTTATAACCGACACACGACATTTTAAAATTCTGGAGCACATTCTAAAAAATTCAACAACTTCATGGGAAAAGTAGAATTGAGCGTATTTCCGTGAAACGAGGAATTGATTTCTCGTTATGGGAAAAAGTAAACCATTTGCGAAGCCATTCCCCGATCGATCTTACACCGTAGCTGCCTTCGCGAAATAAAAGCGCTTTCACGCAACGCTGCATCGAAACCCCTTTTGCCCCTTACTTCTTCCTCCTTCATCATCTCTTTCTTGTATCTGCCTGCATTCTTTATTTATTTTTATTTTCCTTATTTTAGAATCTTGTAAATGAGAAATGTAGCTTCGTGCTATTGAAGCGATAGCAGGTAGGAGTTGGGTGGTAGAGGGGACTATTGTTAGTAAGTTGGGTTAGGTTTACCATCTACTTGACCCACGTGGAGGTACGACACAAATTTTATAAATACTACCTTTAAATAAAATACATCAAATAAATAATTAACAATCTGGTATTATTAATAACAATTATTAATCCGCTAATACTTTTACAGAGTATGCTATTTATCAATTCAATTTTATCTGTTGAGAGTCCGTAGATCCACCACTGGTATAGTCTAGCTGCCCTCTGTAAACTTATCAAATTTGGGAGAACTGCCAACCTACTCAATTGATTCCCCCAATATCGTATTCTAGTGATATTTTCATTTTATACGTTGTATTCACTTCCACCAAACTTGACGAAATAACTCCCCAGTCCTGTCTTTAAAATACTCTTTTTTAATCCTCCGTAGTGTAACACAAAATTAACATCTTATTTATAAAATACATTTCGTAAATTATCCAAGTAATCTTAATTTTTTAATTTACTTTCAACGAAATTCATTTTACGGTAGTCCCTTTGTTGTTTCCATAGTACACCCGTAAGGTATATGTAAGTGCTACCAAAAGATGATTTTAATATCAAACGAGAATCCAAGTCTTAACGAGTGCGGGGGTTTTTGTTCTAAAATATTGGTGGTGGCTGCCCTGAAACACCACTCGAGTCCGCCATCTTGTGTAAAAGAGTAAAAGAGTAAAAGAGTAAAAGAGTAAAAGAGTAAAAGAGTAAAAGAGT
>NNCF01127371.1:51536-64281 GCA_002313205.1 Laupala kohalensis
GCATTGGGGGCTGTCAGTCATGTGACATTCAAAATTTTGTAGATTTTCGAAAAAAAGAAGGGATAGAGCCCATTTAAGGAAGAACACATCAAAATTTCGCGCTCACATCTCGCAACATTATAAGACATCTCGCAGATTTTGACGCAGCGGACGTAGCTCGTCCGTTCGTGCTCACATCTTGGAAGTTTCGGACAGATCATTTTAGAGCGTTTATCGCTCGCGCTTCTCATATCTCGCAGTTTTTCGGAGGAGAAGACGTGTGTCACATCTCGCAGTTTTTCGGAGGAGAAGACGTGTTTCACATCTTAGAATTTTTTGGTCAAGACTCTCGTTCGGATCTTACAGCATTTTCGTACGGGCTTCTAGTTAGAAGCACTGTACTGTAGTTCGCTCCGACATTGAGTCATGTTTAAAGTCTTTCGAAGATTATTCGCTGACAGCTAGTTGCTCGAGAAGCTTAATTTACTGAACTTTGCTTTGGAGGGTGTGCTAACGCTAAACATTATGTTGTAACAACAACATTATTAGACATCCAGCCGAGTTGACCTCTTCATTCGATCCGATAACGTCGCAGTCGTTCGGTCGTGATATTTCGTAAGCTATGGGGAATCCAGTTCGAGGAACGAGCCGGTGTTTTCTGGGAAATGATGACATCACCTGTTGGAGAGACTACCCGAGCCGGTGATCTGCTGAAATGCCGTCTGGAAGTCGGTTTTCCAGTCTTCACATAGACTGACTGACCTGTCCACTTGTAAGGTAGAACATAAAAGTTGGTTGCATCCAACAAGGCGCAGTGGCGAGAAGATCAGTGAATTATTGACAAATGATGACAGCTCAAGCTTTGAACTATTGAACTTTTTTTATCTACTGAGAACTATGAGCAGTTATCGTAAAAGGGTTAATGAATCCTAATCGTATTGTAATGTAATTTTCGCAAAGGTTTTTTTTTTTGTTTTGTTTCTGATAAGAATAATAGTGTTAAATTCAGTGTTTTATTGTGTCTTTTGGTGGGAATGTGGCCCCTTTGGTCTATAAATTATTGATGTTTTATTGTGTCTTTTGATGGGAATGTGGCCCCTTTGGCCTATAAATAATTGATGTTTTATTGTGTCTTTTGGTGGGAATGTGGCCACTTCGGTCTATAAACAATTAATGTTTATTTGTGTCGTGTGGGAGAGTGTAAATTGTGTTTCACAGTGTTAATAAATGTTTTGTTCATTGCTCGAACACCAGATTGTTGTGTTGTCCTTGTGAGTGGCTCCCATAGAAATGAGTATTCAGTTCCCTAAATAAATAAATAAATAAGAAAATAAACAAAATAGAGTCACTATATATATAATATACACAAACTATATCGTTAAATCTATGAGCAGCAAACCACCGACATTTGCTTATCATTCTTTGATAATGTTGCTAATTCCCCACAATTACGAAGTTCTTTACCAAGAACTTTCCGTATCCTTTTAAACCTGTCCTCTAAGTTGGCTAACCTGGATCTGAGGAGTCAACGTTTGGGAGAGGTTGGAGTCAAGTTGTTGCTTTAACGAAGTGATCTGTGCTCTCCTTTGCGCAATATAGAATCCCACAAGTCTTCGTTTCTGGCAGATTTCCTAGGGAAGTGTGTGTTGGGAGAAGTTCCCGCGATAGTTCATGTACAACACGTACACACATATACGATATTGTGCTCTCACCTCATGTTCTTTCGGAATGAATGGCAATGATCTTGCACAAATTCTAAATATTTAACTCTGGGAAGGTGAAGTTATTTTAGTTCCACCGAGAGTCAAGTGGGCTACATAATGGACACTACCTTAAAATTAGTCTGGGGTCTGATTCACTCTCGAATCTTTTCATGAATTAACTAAAGTTTTATGTCAGGTTTTGTTATGTTCTAGTTATTTTCTTTTAATTTCAAAATCATGTGTGACCGCTAGGAAGGAACGCATTCTCCTCTATCTCAGTGCCACTAGACAAAGCGTTCATTGTGAGTCTCTTGCATTGCATTGCATTGCATTGTCTCTTGTGTGTGTGTGTCACATTCCATTCTTTGTCTATTTCTTCGACATCATTTTACTCTTCTGAGGAAGAGTAAAACAAACTACAATTAAGTGCACGCGCCATGCTCACCATCTAATTAAACTTTTGTAAAAAAAAAGAAAAAAAGAAAAGCTTTTGTAGTCAGTTTCTTTTAAAACTCTTCGAAGAGCGAGAAGATATTTCGACATAATTCAAAAAGAGGAGAAGCGAATTTCTGTGTTCACAAAATTTCATCACTACTCACCTTCATAAGAACACCTTCTTATAGTCTTCAATTCAGATAATTTGCTTTTCAAGATACGACACCAAACTCACCTGAAACAATGGAAAGATTTGTAAGGTTACATTGTTGAAAATATTACATTAATCACAAAACGTCGTATTTTATTTTGTAAATAAAATACTCTTGAAACCTATTTGCCTTCGAGAGTAAAACACAGTTGAACTCTTTTTCATCGGTCTGGTCATGACCGATACCTTTCGGACGGTTAATCCGAGGTTCCTGTGAAAAATCGATTTTCGGTCGAGAAGAGCCTAAAAACTATTTCATGAGGTTATCATGAAAAAATAAGCAAATGAGACGTCATTTATTGAACTCATTGTTATTGAACTGCAAGAGAAGAAAACTTCTTTTAAAACGGATAATCCGCTTAATCGGAAGACCGGTTAAGAGGGGTTCTACTGTATATGAAAAACTACTATTAAGTAAAAAAGGTTCATCTTTAAATTATGTAGACTTGGGCATGCTTAAATAGTTTACAATATTAATAGAATATTAAATGAGTGAACGATTAGGTGATGGATTTTCATGGTAAAAATGCATCTGAATAAGACGTGATCCATAAGTAAAAAGTAAATAATTGTTTTCTGGAAAAACTCACTGAAATTAGGAAAACAGACTTCATCATATCTTTTTCCCGATATTGTCATTCGACATCGATCACAACAACAACAACATAAGTATAACGACAGTACAACACGTGAATTCATTCCAGATAAAATATTCAATTTCTGACATTAAAAAAAAATTGAGTTTGCATTTATACGCGTCACTGTTCAATAGCTCTCGGTAGAAACTGTGAAATGGAGGACAAGAAACTCGCAAAAACAAGTAGATCAAGAATTATTATAATCAAGGTTCGGATTTCTGGTGCAAATTTCGTAAAAAGAAAGGAAGATAAAAGGTGCAAGGAGAAAAAGGGACACAGAAGTGCTGCTTTTACTCAACGAAAATCCGAGAAATCATGTTACTCCCATTGAGTTACAAAGAAGTACATCGAATCAACATCATCATCATCATCATCATCAGAAGAAGAAGAAGAAGAAGAAGAAGAAGAAGAAGAAGAAGAAGATATAGGAAATAAACATATCCCTCTTAGTCTTTTTCCTTTTCAAGACCTTTCGTACTTCCAATCGCTTAATAGCTGCAGTCAGGTACCCGTGTTTGTTGGAAAGAAGGCTTACAATTAGTATGTTTACTGCAAGCTGAAGAGATATCAATGAAAATGAATTATATGTTTAAATTTAATTCTAAACCAAGTATAATTCGAATAAAACTTAAATGTTATATCTCTTACAAATAATAAAATGCGATCCAGAAGATAATTGAAGAACTACAGTAAAAAGGGGGCAATTGGGCACTGTTGGAAGGAAAAGGGCTAAAGGTACCAAAAAGGAAAAAGAAACGGTCTCCTTTCTCATCTCCCACTCTCGTATCTTTGCTAAGAGAAAAAGGTGATTACGTTAAAATCCTAACTGTGATCCTAATCGAAGCGAGGATAGATTCAAAGAAAGAGCTTTCACGACCGTACCAGCATACCGTTATCACGGTCATCCACAAACCACGATATTCGAGATTGACGGAACGTACCGTACCGTACGTCTGCGCTCGTCCTTGGTGTGGTCAGAGCACTGAATCTGCGTGACAAGCGACAGCATCGACCACGTGTGTCGCAACACGACTCGAAGCGCATCGCCGACGTTTTCAAGATCACCGAACTCCTCCTACACTGTAACCATCAGAGCTCTCTACTATAACGGTTCAGGAACAGTATCCAATAATCATGAATACACGAATACGCAAATGCGTCTCCTACATTCTTCCTTCCTTTTCTACAGAATCGGACGAAGGAGCGAATCACATAAATGAAGAATCGTATACGTGAGAGCACTGATTTTTTTATTTTTTTATTTGTTTGTGTGGGGCTTTACGGCTCATGTCGACATCAAAGGTCATTGGAGCCCGAAAAACTTGTACAGGTAGAGAAAATGCAGTTACGCACTAGGGAGAGCCAACATGACTCTCCGAATGATTCATCCCTACCCACTAAAAACCCTCCTGATCTACAACACACCAAAACATATCTCACAACATACATCAAATGGAGGGGGACACATAACATGAGGGGGGACAAAGAATAAGGGGGGACAAAAAATGAGAGGAATGAGGAAAATGAAAGATACCGTAGCCCTAAGAGCGTCGGGATCGAAAAGAACAAGAGGTGACCAAGGAAGGTCAGGAAAGAGAAAGGAAGGAGCATGGCACAAGTAAGTGGAAGTAATGCCAGACTCAGCTCGGGGCCCCGTGTTCGCCAAACACGTACTTACTAGATGTAAGTCCCCTGGGGNTCGGCCATTTCCCATCATTTCATCTTTCGCCTTTTCCTTTCATAGATAATAAAGGCATTTAAAAATTATCATCCCATCAATCTAACCAGATAAAAAACAAAATCCAACCGCAGACAGAAAGTAAACAAAAAAAAGGACTACGTTCTCTAGAGATTTAAAACATTTGTGAATAACGAGAAACAAGAAAATAATTTTTTAGTGTAAGCAATAAGCACGAAAATAGCAATGGAGGGATAAAGTATGAAAAGAATTTACATTACGTAACGTTATTAAATAAAACCGATTTAACTGTTAAAGTAAACTGACCCAAATGTTGTGTATAATACTCTTTAATACTTAATAGTATGTGTAATGAGGTCGTTTTATTTAATAATTCTACAGACGTAATTAAAATATGGATTATGTAATATTAACTAGATTTTTTTTAATTAACGGGAAACCCATATTAACGTCTCGTCATTTTCCACTCAATGGACATTAGTAGTGCAGTCAAGACCTCGATTCAACTCGTCACATGAACAAGTCATCAGTGGACACTGGCACCATTGACCTCTTCGTGTTCATTCGTTATGGCGAGGTCATGGAGAATGCAAAACAGTTCTCTCTATCCTCTCCATATCTAAAATTACCATTCAAATTAAATTTCTAAAAGCAACAGTTTTCTTCCTTTCTCTGTGCAAATCTGCAAGGCTCTTTTCCCAAACACTTTATGTCTTCGCATTCGAAAAACAAATGATGCCTGATAATTGATGTATTTCCACAATTAATGATAGTTGATATAGAATTCTACTATAAACATAATTAAGACTTACGAATACCATTTATTTTGTGCTTTTATGAACACAACGTTTCGCTTCGAGGCTTGAATGTCGTCAGGTGAAACCATTTTAACAAAAAACAACAACAATTGAACGTGATATTAAACGTAAATATTAACTCAAAATATATTTACAAAAAAAAGAGCAGAAATCAAACAAATATTATATTATATATTTTATTATTTATTATGTATTTTATTATATATTACGTATTTTATATTACACTTGTATTATGTAATCTTTTGTGGAGCCATTGGCTGATCAAAGGAAAGTTCTGAACCTGCTAATNATTTTAACCAAAATATTCACCCCTCAAGGTGTAAAATGGGAAATTGGTGTTTCCTAAAAACTATTTTTTTTAAATTACATCACTGAAAATAAGATATTGAGTGTACCATAATATAATATAGCCTCCACCATTAGTGGATTTTCTCAGTTGATACCATTGAGGATACGAGATTTTATATATTTCAGTTTTTAGAAGAAGCAAAAAGCATTTAGGCTTGTAGCCAGAACAATGAGGGACTAAAAACCTGGGCGCCGTGAAATGTTTATAAATAGATAATATTGCTAATTCCAATGTGTTAGCTAATGACTAACATTAAATAGGCAATTTGACTAGTTGCTTTTAATAAGGACAAATCACTATTAACTAAAATCAATAAATTTCGAGATGTTCAATTATATACCGTTTTTTCAATTATTTCGTCCATTCTCACAGCGTTTGGCAATTTAAGCGTCTCCGTTGACCATCTCGTAAGCATCTCCCAATCCAATTATTCTGTACACATTATTTTCTCCAATGTTGCTTTATTAAGATTGCCCCTTGACAGGTCACGGAGCGGAATTCTTCATTAACCAAGAAAACCCCACTAAGGTTAATACGACGACTTTACAACTTCTCAACTACAATCAATGAGATCCTTCGCAACTCTTTCGAAACTGTGTGTACTCTCGTTCAAAAGAATGTCGTTCTCAAATTAGTGTTTCTCCCTCGCTTCTCTTAAGGTCCAGCAGTTAAAACCAGAAGTTATTACATGACGCCGTATGAATCCAGCGGAGTCTCTGTTGAGAAAGGAATAACATTAAATTAGAGAAGTTACGACGCACCGTGCTACCTGCGAGTGTTATTTACACAGTTACGCCGCGGTTCGTTCGCGGATAATTCTCATGCTAATTCGCAACTCCCTCTTCCCTCCCCCCTCGTATCTCTTACGCCCCGCACGGAGCCACGTGTCGGGGTGTGTACTCGCGAAAGGGGCAGCTTTTACTTGAAATACTTCGTCAAATAAAACCGCATTTTTATTTAATTGAAACAACTATTTAAAAAAGAAACATCTACTATACACAGTAGTGGATCTAGACCGTAATCAAATGGGGGGGGGAGTGCTAACCGGGGACCATTTTTGTTTAAAAATTTTGATTTTACGACACAAATTTTATAAATATTACTTTTAAATAAAATGCGTCAAATAAATAATTAACAATCTGGAATTATTAAAAACAATAAAAAATTATTTGTTCTTACTTTAGTATTATTAATTTTATGAATTTGGTACTATTAATAACAATCACAATTATATTATTAATAAGAATAACAATTATGACTAATAACAATTATTAATTTGTTAACACTTTTACAAAGTTTGCTATTTATCAACTTCAATTTTATCTGTTAAAGAGTTCAGGTGCAATGGGGGGGGGGAACTATAGTTTCCCTACATTAACTACATAGTTTTTTGTGCTTATTAATAAAATACATAGAAAATACATAAGTATATTACGTATTGAATAAGATGTATTTAACAAGATTTTTTTATTCTGATAAAATAAAATTCATCTTTGCGAAATGCAAGTAGCTGTACTAGCAGTGAAATAAAAAATACTAGATACCCTTTGTAGATGTTATTAACAAATTACACGTTTCAGTGCAGTTGTACCCTACGTACTCTCTTCAAAGTACTATAGCAACTCTCACATATTCTTCTTTCACGGACTAAAAACTAATTACTAAAAAGTGCCACGTGATCCCGAAATAGGGGATGAGGGCGAATCCGCCTAGGGACCTTGACAGGCGTTTTCAAACGACCCTAGTGACGATATAACTTCAGAAAACTAGAAGGCGTATTTTCAGCGAGACACAACAATAAGGAAGAGAATTATACAGCGGCGTTTTGTAGAGAATGTGAATAACCGGTTGCTGCATTGTGCAGAGCGGAGAAGCATCCGAGCGAGTTCTGAGTCTAATTATACGTCTTGAGTCTTGAATCGCTGCGTCGGAGGTGAAAGGAACACGCCTCAATGTCAGGGCTGCAGTTCTTCAAATGAACAAACGAATTTACATTTATGCCACTTAAAAGAGTCTGGAACAAGAACACTTCACATTTTCTTACAATAAAAGAAAATTTATATATTTAAAACATCAAACAACTCTTTGGGGAAAATTGCAGTTTCCAATAGGAAATTGTGTTTGGAAATGATGTCCAACAAGAACGAGTAGGTTTTTTAAACCCCAAATACTTTTTAAAGCCTTGTTATTTTTAACTAATTCTACTAACAAACTAACTTGTTTCCTTTTATAATTCTTGACCACTTGGTATTATAGATGTACTATTGTGAGGAATAGTTCAAAATAACACTAGGTAACTAGTCATATTCTATTCATCCTCAAGACTTGTTATTTTTTTTCTACAACAATATAACTGGACATCCTTTTGATGCGTTGAGTAAGCAGAATGTCCTTGATGTGTATAGGTTTGAAGATGTGGATGAGTTAAACTGATGTTTTAAGAATATTGTAAAGAGCCCTGACGACGGATGACTAGAATATATGCGAAACGTTGCCGAGTTATGCAATTTTTTTGTTTGTTTTGTTTTTCTGTTATTCCTCATATTCCTCAAGATAGTATTAACCTGTTTGTTCTTCTTTACTCTTGTTAAAATTCCCGTGGCTTTCGTGATATTTCGTCTGTAGACATTTTGAACTCGTGTCGAGAGGCAGGAAGCGCATAGGAAGCGTCTCAAGAGCACTTTGAGTTGGGTCACAGATGCGTAAACGCTACTAATTGCTTTAGAAGTATCTCTAACTGGTGAAATTAGAACCACTATAACCATGACAGAGAGCGTAAAGAGTTCTTAATTACTTACAATTCGTAAGTGCAAATTTATTGTTAGTTACCTCCCTCATGATTCATCTTAGAACTTTGTTAGAAATTTAGAGCACATATTTCTGGGGTCCTGGGGTTTCACTACAAACTATAGACAGGAAACAACAACAAAAATTAATAATACATATACTCGGTTGCGATTATTTTTTAATTATTATTTTGTAAAGTGCAATTAAATTATAACAATTAAAATTTAAACAATAACAGTTAATAATAACAATCCATAACACTTTTATAGGTATGCCTTTTACTGTACTCAACTTTGGCACGGTTGTGTACATTAATTCTGTAGCCCCATTCTGGCCCGGGTTTTTCTCCGGTTTTCCTTCGGGTAGAGGCGGATTTCTTATACAGGTTCTCTAGACTTTTGTCTAGGGGCGTGTTTATTTTAACAATAAATCGTGAATTTAGTGGGGTTTTTTTCAACTCTTATGATTTTTAAACACTATACTCAGAATAATCTATAGTTCGATAATAACTTGTACATGTAAATTTGCGTTAAATTACAAACATATTGACATTATATATGTATTATATCTCGCAGCTAACTTTTTATCTTATCTAGGAACTCTTGCTGAATTTTTTTGAATCCGCCTCTGCCTTAGGGCCCTTGATCGGAATTGATGGGATGGTTCCTTGCTTGCTTCCGGAGAGTAAATTGGATTATTGTCCTCCACGTGGTCATACGCAGTTTGTAATTGCTTTTATGACAATAAATTTATTATTTATTATTATTATTATCGACTTCAATTTTATCTGTTGAGAGTTGACGTCGACTGGGAGGGGAGTGGGGAGTTGGCTACAGCCTCCTTAGCCCATAGATCCGCCGCTGTTCACAGGAAGCCTTTGATCAAAGCAAAGGATCGCAGACTTTCTATACAAACTCTATAGGAAGCTCTCGTTAAGGAAGTGGGACGAGTGATGCAGTGATAATAAAGAAGGAAAAACTGAGCGCGGCATAAAGTACGTCGGGAACGTGGCATCCAATAAGAAAGGAATTCACTGCATGGAGGTGGGTGAGGATGGCGACGTAAAAGTTCTTAAGATCTATTTATAGTGTTCAAGTTTGTGGCGGCACTCATTTTAATTAACCATAAGCTTCTTAACTTCTGTCGTAAATACCAGTCACTAAACTGAAAGACTATTTCTGGAATGTTCCGTCGAAAGTTGGTTCTCTTCAAACTGGTGCTTCGACTTAAAACATTGAAATCCCACGGGATTGAACTTTATGAAAAATAGCTTCGAATGAGAGATATAATTATCGAATGAAACATTGTTCGGATGATCGCGTAGAGAATGAGCATGCCATTGACACTATACTAATGTTTACTTGAACTCATTTAAGAACTCTATCAAAAAGTGATTCCAACTGTTTTCTTCCCAGATCTTACATACATAATAAATATATTTTTAAATACTGTATTACGTAATTAATGTATTTATTTCGTAATTTTTAAAGCTCTTTTCTTTCAGAAAGTAGTAATAAAATGATAAAAAAGTTTAAAGTGTATTTGTATTCGATTCCTTTCATTATAGTCTTATTTTAGTATTGCGCTATTTGTTTCCTCGGGACCTGGTGCTCCGCCCGTAGTCGCCAAGTAAAGAATTGTAAGTGGAAGAATAAAAACTGCTTCCCAGAGCTCGTAAGGGAGAGTGTGTGTCGAGCCCGAACGAATTACTAATGCACGACATCATAGGTAGAATGTCAAGATCGTTTTCAAGCAAAGAAAGAATTGACCCAACCCTTTTCATGACGTACTGACAAATATTCAGAAAATATAGACATGTTCATGAACGTGGAACGTGAATCAACACCCTTTGTCTAATTTTCGTCCATTTTTAATTAAAAGTATTTTCCGTAACGTCAGTATCATCAGAGGAACACCATCAAGTGATTAACTGCATTATTGACAGTTAGTTTATTATTAACATTTGTTGAATTTAGTTCGTAGTCGAAAAAAGATCTGTAAAATTGTGTAAAAGTTAATAGAAACAATTCTTATTGACGCTGTTTCACGTCCGCTCTCTTTGAATATAACTAATAAAGAAAAGCGACCTGTGTTTTTTACCGGTCAGTTTAATTTTGACTCAAATTAGTAAAATAAATTTCATACGTTTCAATTTCCTAAAAACAATTTGGACTCTAACCCCTCTCGTGTGACGCAATGTAAATTGTCTTCTTTAGGGGTGAAACGTCATTGTGTGCGAGTGACCGATTTAAATCGGTAGAAAGAGACGTTACAGAAATCTAACAATGTTACAATACTCAACTACAATACATAATTCAAAATACAATACATAACAATAGTTTCGATTAAAATTAACAGTACAATAATAAAATATAATGTTGTGGAACAATATTTAAAAAATATTTTATTTTCTTACATTTTTGTTTCAGTATTTTATTAACTAGTATCAAGATTATTTCGCCCGCTAAAAAACTGAGGGCGTTGTTTTTGTATTAATTGTATTGCGGTGAGATGAACCGGGTTTCGTGGTCTCCGTAGAGCGATGAGTCCTTTCGTCGCTGTAAGTGAGAGGGAGCGGAGCGGTTTCAACAGACGGACGAGTGAGTGCTGCGGATTGCGTCTCTGGAGTCCTAGAGTCCCTTCCCTTCGGGTCCCTGGAGAAATTAAAGGCTCCTCCCCTCCCTCCTTCCTTCATTTGTGACCTCGTCGTCCACTCGACACCTCGCCCCCATCCCTCTCTCTCACTTTTCCAGGGCAACCAACGCGAAGTGAAAGACGTGCGGAGAAGCTCAAAGCACAAGAGAAACAGAACAAAGCAAAGTGTTTTCACGCTTTGCGAGAATTTTTCACACTTAGGAACATTTACTAAACTTCGTCAAATTCTTCAAAATAAAACCCCATCTTATTTCTATCTCTTCTCCCTTTTCCCAAATTCTATCGGATGGACTTCATTCAAATCAACGTCTTCGTTCTTTTAATTCCCAGAAACTCTCCCGTTCTTTCTCAGTCGAGGCGGTCAAACTGTGGAACAAAACCTCCTTGAAAACAATATAAGAAATACTTCAACGAAATACTCCTTGCCCAGTACATTGCCATTTCATTTCCTCTCGGAGTTGATTTAACACAAGGACCACTGAATAAATGGCGATGGATGAATGAGTTATTCTTTCCCTTCTGATATTCTCATTTTTTATCGTAAAGATTATGTACTTTTTACCATGTAAATGTATGAACTAAGAAGTTAACTGTAAGAGAAGGCATTTGCCTTAACTACGCTTCAAAATATACATGCGTTATTATTAATATTATTGTTATTATTACATCCAACTGTTACCTGCGCTTACGTGAACTTATGTATGTATGTATGTGTATATATATATATATTCTAACGACCCAGATTCGTTAGTAAATTATTTGATAATTAATAGAATTTTTTCGGGAGATGTAACAGCGAGTTAGAATAAAATACATAGAACGTTGATTTAAATGTGGCGCCGAGAAGGGCGTATTCTGACAGCGAGGCGAAGCGACAACATATTTTTGAGTAAGATACGCGTAGAACATTAAATCATGAAAGCACCTGAGTGAGCCCGTGAAGCGAATAACAAAAAGGTAATCTGATTGGCGAATTAAATGAGGCGTGAAAAAGAGTGGGGGCTGATGTTGAGCTGAGGAGACGAAACGAGGATTCTTCCTCAATTGTTCTAGTAGATCGTGGAAAGTAGTTCTCATTTTGTACGAGGCGGTTTGTTTTATGTAGCGGAGAACGNTTTGACGCCAATATTCGAAGGGGAAGCAGAGCTGACCTAACCACGTGGCCAGTAGCCGAGCAGTACGTCGTCAATCCAAGGTCAACGGCAGCACAGCTGAGGGCGGCTTGTCCTGAACGAGCAGTATTTTGGTTGGTACAATCACCTGACGATTTCTGAAGAAATATTTGACTTTGTGAGTATCTGTCTCTGTGAGGCAAGCATTGATCAAGTGTGTTCCGCGAGATAGGGAAAGTAACTTAAATCATTGTGATTTGGTGCTAAGGAGTATCTTAAGGAGAAAATTGGCATTGAAATAATTATTTTCGGAGTTTAATGTAATTTATTTTGGAAGAAAATCCGAGAAGAAAGAAGAT
>NNCF01127371.1:70330-87776 GCA_002313205.1 Laupala kohalensis
ATATATATATATATATATATATATATATATATATATATATATATATATATATATTGTAAAATGAAATACTTGGGGCAGATATTCCCTTCAGACTGACATATATATATTTCATATTATTTTTCGTTGTGAATCTGGACTACATTAAAATTATTCCTTGGATTTTGCTGCTTCGTGTCCTGAGTCTCTCTCAGAAAGAAAACAGTTTTGTGTTGAGGCATCCGGTGGAGAAAGACACGATAGAACTGCAGAGGTCCAAAAGGTAATGAAACCTTGAAAGTTTTGTGTTTTCATCACCGTCGTCCTTTTCGACGGGAGCCAGTTGTCAGCTGACTTCCGGTCACAGTGTGGTTATGACGGGTCACTCCTTGCGGGCATCCAAAGCCTCTTAGATTAACCTAAAAATGCTGCTTCATCCAGACAATGTACTCTACAAGTGAAAAGAAAGATCTCAAAAGAAGAGCTACGTCTCTTGATTTAAAACGCCGACTGAAATGTATTCAGATACGAAACACAACCTACAAAAGAAATAATTAGCACTGGAATTATATTCAAAAGAAATACTTGATTTTTTTTCTAAAGAAGTAAAACAGAAAACCTGGAAACAAACTAAATACACACAGGGAAAAATAGTTAAGAAGGTTTATGATTTGACACCAAAATATTTCTTATATTATCATTAATTTTTACTACAACAAAAATCTTATGAAATTACCGTATATATCCGCAGATAAGATGATATTTCAATTAAAAAATGCACTCAAAAGTCTGGGATCGTCTTATACGACATACACACAAAAATTAGTTTAAAATTCACGTAAATTAAAACCGTTATAAAATAAAACAAATCATTCGTGAATGTATTTAAAATCCTCCCATGAAATATCTGGTCGTCACGTTCGTTGTTGAGAAGCTCATTATCCCATGGATCCCATTCCTCGTAGCGAGTCCGCATTTCATAATCTGTATCCCATGAACTCGATGCNTCCCATGGATCCCATTCCTCGTAGCGAGTCCGCATTTCATAATCTGTATCCCATGAACTCGATGCATTAGACAATAGCAGAAGAAATCCCCAACCTTTCGGCTTTTGGGGGTCGTCTTATAATACAAATAAAGGATATAACTATAAAACATCGACGGAGATTTATACCTCGTTTTATCTGCGGAAACATGGTAATATTGTGCAGATTCTCAAACATTTTCCAACTACTCTTCTTCATTTCTCTTTAGTAATATTATTAACATATTGACATTATATATGTATTAAAACTCGCAGCTAACTTTTTATCTTATCTAGGAACTTTTGCTGAATTTTCTTGAATCCGCCTCTGCCTTAGGGCACTTGATCGGAATTGATGGGATGGTCCCTTGCTTGCTTCCGGAGAGTAAATTAGTTTATTGTCCTCCACGTGGTCATACGCAGTCTGTAGTTTTTTGACAATAAATTTATTATTATTATTATTATTATTATAAATTTATAATAATAATAATAATAATAATACTGCGATATACCGCTCATGGACTGAAATAGTGGCACAACTCAAACAAATTATGAGATGCTGGTGGAAACAGCACACTTTCCACATTGAGAGCTGTTCTCAGTCCGCAAATCATGAGCGATATTATTAGCCAACCAGTTCATGTAGCTTGTTTTGTTTATCTTTCATGAAGTTATTTTATTGGTTCTGAATGTGATTGAATGTGACGAACATTTACAATAGATATAGACAATTCAATAATGGTATTTTTATGCCAAAAAATTCAAAACACTAACGCCAGTGCTGCCGTGGGAGTTCTGCCTCTATTGAATTTGATTACAATATTATTTTAACTATTCACGGGAATTAGTAATGAAATTACATTAACATTACATTACTAAGAGCAAAAACTGTTTTAGTTTTTTTCTACATTTTTTAGTGAGACAAGTTCGTCCTTAAAGAAAGGAACTGCACCTATGTCACCTTGTCAACGTGTTTGTTTCCCGAATAACTGTAAACTCTACGGGAAGGACTTGGAGGATGCATTGTCCACAGTTTCCCAGACTACTTGAAAGGTTCTTCACACACGGAATCCCAAACAATGTGTAAGATCACACGCAGTTGGGAACTTCTCAATAAAACGCTATAAAGATTTACGGAAAGAATGTTTTTAAGCGTTGTGTTTTTAAGCGATGGGACTTTTTAATGAATATTGTCTCTCGAGACAAAGGGAAGCTGCAGACACATTTGATTTTACATATCAACGAATACATTTCGTAATGATCTCTTGGACAAATAATCAATGGTCCCAATAAGAGTCGAACCTGCACCCCTAGTCGTGTATGACCCTGCGATGTACTATTAGACATCGATCTAGTACAAAGATCTTTGTCCATTTCACATTTCTAATGCATAATAATAATAAATTTATTGTCAAAAAACAGTACAAACTGCGTATGACCACATGGAGGACAATAAAGTAATTTACTCTCCGGAAGCAAGCAAGGGACCATCCCATCAATTCCGATCAAGGACCCTGAGGCAGAGGCGGATTCAAAAAAATTTCAGCAAAAGTTCCTAGATGAGACAAAAAGCTTGCTGCGAGTTATAATACTAATAGAATGTCAATATGTTTCTAATTCTACGCAAAAAAATTACATGTACAAATTATTATCGAAATAATTTATTATAATTAATATTATAATAATTATTATTATAATTATAATATTATTATAATAATTATAATATTATTATAATAATTATAATATTATAATTATTATTATTATAATTATTATAATATTATATTTATTATAATTTATTATAATAATTAATAATAGTTTATTATTATCGAGTTATTTCAAACGTACAGTTCAAAAACTTGACGTGACATTGCAAGTGTATATTGTGTAATATTCATATATGTCACTGTTCAATCTTCCCTCTCAAAGAAATACATTTCCTATACTGTAACTAACCTCATCTCTCCCATACAAATGAAACTATGTAAATTAATAATAATATTTTATTGCAAATGGGCAGATTCTACCCGGTGGCAGTATATAAGTAAATACAATACAAAATTACATATCACAGAGCACTGAAGTCAAAATTTGTTAAATAAATCATTAAACTATATGATTCCACTAATATTAAAGTATTAAATATAAAAACATTTTACCCTGAAACATCTAAATAATTGATCAAAATACTCATTGCACATATAATTTCACTGATGACCCAAACATTCGATTTTCCCCTTTCGTGCACGTCACTTCAAATTTCCCTTCCAACCTTTTCTAAATCACTTATTTCCCTCGTATCCACTTCTCTTCACTAGCTTCCCATCTACACTAACGTGCACCATTCTTGCCCAGCTTGCTTAATCCTTTTAAATTGTCTATTCCCCTTTTCTTAGAACGTTTTTGCTGAGGTCGATATCGCTCCCACGACATCCGCAGACAAAATGTTCCAGTCCCTCATTCATCTATCGAGAAACGAGTATTTTCCTAAGTCTGTTGTTTGTTTCCTTTCACGAATTTTGAAAAAGTGATCTTGTCTACCCAATCTAGTCGGTTTTTTCTAAACGCTCTTTGACATCCCGCCACGCTGGTTCGTCTTTAAGTGAACTGAACAAACATCCCAGTCGCGCTCTTGTTCTACGAATTTGGAGAGGTTGTATTTTTATGTAATTATTCGCATCATTGTTTATGAATTTAATCGCTTTTTTCTAATTTTTTCTAATTCTTCTATTTGATATTTTCTATAAGGATGCCATCCTGCCGATGCATATCCCAGTAGAGGCCTAACAAGGGTTGTGTATGCTAACTCTTTTGTCGTCGGAATACTGCCTTTCTTTAAAATTCGTTTAATGAAATTCAGAGACTTCCAAGCTTTTTGTGCAACGCTGTTAACCTGATCAGACCACTCCAAGTTATTCTTAAACATGATACCAAAAAATTTACCCAAATGATACCCAAATAATCAGTTCATTACTGTACTAGAATATTGGCAATAAATACTTTTCGTTGTGGGAAATGAATTTTTATTAATATTCATGTGTAATCATTCCGCGAGAAATCCCTAAAGTTGTTTGGAACGTGGCACTTAATTTTTCGCCTCCAGAAAATTAACAAATCTGTGCTGAGATAATGTTAACCGTTTTATTACAACGTGCTACAAAGTCTAATAACTCTTCATGTAACAAAATATTTAAACGTAATTTATAAACATTGCGAAGTAGAATGTACGATTAAGATCATGAAACAATTTGGTGTCAGTTGCTTTTAGAGCGAAGCGAAGTAAAAGGACCCCCCTCCTCCCGAGTGGAAAAGACTCCGAATTGCTGTGTCTCTGGAGGTCATTAATATCCGCTGGAGGAGGCGTTGTGTGTCGGAGGGGGTGCGGCACCGTTAGCTGGAGGAGCTGAACAATTCTCTCGCTTCTCTTGAGAAGGGAAAAGGATGTCTGAAGCAGCAAAGGAAGAGGAAGAGGAGCATTCGCGAAAGGTACAAAGAGAAGAGAACGAAATGAGAACAGAAAGAAAGAGAGAGAGAGAGAGACGAATAAAATATCGCATCAGACTCGGAGCAACTGAGAGTCAACACTTGGAGGGCTAAGGATTCTTAAAGGGGGAACTCGACGAAAAATGAAGAAAAAAAATGGAAAAGTCTTAGAGGAATAAGAAATTAGGTTTCGGTATAAAATTTGAGTTTGGAAATATCAGAACGGGAATCGTAACGGTCAGTTACAGTTTTTTGTTAGGGAAAAAGAAATTGTAGCTTTTCATATAAATGTCTCAGTTCATTTATAGCTGTGACTTCTGAAAAGCAAACCTTCCTTCCTCTATCCAGCTCCTCCTAGTGTCAATAACTCTCACTATTACTAACTACTTCTACTAACCCCTCCACGTGGGCCAAGTTGTTGGTAAACCCAGCTAAGAGGCCCACCTATACTAATACCATTCTACCCTCCTACCTCCTATCGCTCCATGTAGAAAAGCTTCAATAGCACTAAGCTACATTTTACATTTGCAAATACTACAATGAAAGGAAAACCCAACGCACTGCGACCAGAATTTTGTCTATTGTTCTTCCCTAAGGTGAAATGATGTGATGATGAGTGAAAAGAGTGGAATGAGAGGTAGTGAAAATGGGAAATCCTGAGAAAACCTGGCGTGAACCCGTTTCGTCCTCCGCCGCGAAGCCTACTTCGATCAGACAGAGTTTGAACCAGCATCACCAGAGGTAGATGACGAGTACACCAGGTACTAAGCCTCGGAATGCCCAAATAATAATAAAAAACGTGAATGAAAAGAATAACTTACGATGCATCTCATTTCATATACTAAGATCTTATATCCGTCAGAGCAACTAAGCTTAAGTTCCCCACCACCCCCCAAAATATGTATTAAATGATAGTTTAATCAATTGCCTTTCCAGTGCCGATCAATTTTTATTCTCTTACAAGGCAAAATTTTGAATTATTTAACTTTAAATTACTATGGCCTTATACGGAGAAACTTTTTTCGGGCTTGTTTTTTTTTTATATTTAGCAAAAGTGCCGACTTAACATAGAGGAAAAAAAACTTACTAAAACATTGCAAATGTAAATAGGAACCCAATGACGTTAAGATCTTCATACCTTACGGGGAATTTATAAGAAGAAATCGCCAAAAACTGTGGAAGATACTGTTCTAACGGAAATGGCAGCCCGCATCACGTGACTTGAAGACAATGCGACTCTTTTGTCAAAGAAGGAGTCAAACGAAGGAGTCCACATTAATTATGAAGTTTTAAGAATCACAAAAAAATAATTGTCCTCGTGTAAACAGTGAAAACAAGTAAAATGGATTATTGATTACAACTGCTTTGGTGAATATTTCCAAGTTTAATGATAAGTTGGCATCTTGAATACAGGGAAAGCGGATGTAATACCTTAAATGCCTTATATGCCCCATGAGCTGAACTAGTTTTCCTCACGTGTCCGTCATACGAGCACTTTATTGGTGGGATGAGCACCGAATCCAAGTTAGTAAAATCACTTAAGATGTATAATTGTATTCTTTATTTGTATTCTTATTATTGTAAAACACAACGATATTAATAACAATGACGAAGAAAAACATGCTTTAATTTCTATGTATTTGTTAATAATAATATAGCGCAAACAATATTCAAAAAACTCGCTTGACGACTCGTTTGAAACGAGGCAGAGAAGAGAAGCGAAATGAAGAGAGACATGGCGGCCGAGCGCAACGGTTTCCTGATTTATACCTCTCACTTTCGAGGTTTAAAACTCGGTCTTATTTTGTAGAGAAGTGTTGCCTCCTATGTTAGACACCGTCATTTATAATTGCAATCATTTTACTTAAATGACCAACGATGTATGTTTCTCATGTTGAAATCACAACAAGTACTCGTCTTTCTCTGTTTATTTATTTAAGATTTAATTTTTAAGAGATTCACTTTTGTACCTCAATCGCGTTCCTTGTGAACAACAGCGTTGTCGTCGACGTGTTCCGCCGATGAATAATAGAGCTCGAGTGACGTCACAGGTGAGGAAGGAGATTGCCTCCTGTGAAATTAAAATGGCGCAACGCAATGGATCGTGACGTCGCTTCGTGTCGTGTCGCGTCGCAGGAGGAGCAGCAGGAGCAGCAGGAGCGGCAGGAGCGGCAGGAGGCAGGAGCGGTGGCAGGAGTAGGAGAGCGACCGCTTTGCAAATTTCATGCGAATCGAGACGGGAGGCGAGCGAACGGACCGTAAAAGCCGCTAGAATACGACATCCAGGCGCAAAAGGAAGAAGATTGTAGCCTGTGCGCCATCTTTGACACCTTGCTTACCGCTATTACCAGGACATTCACTTCTGTAACTGCACAGACACTTGTTCTGTGACGTAGTACGCATAAAACACTGGAATAATTGTTTGTAATAAGAAGAAGCTGTGAACATGAAGGAGCACAATAATTGCCACAAACTTTATATACATATATCTTTTCCGTGTCTGGGTGGAAATGACGTACAATTGTGGAAGGCGAACGAGAGGTGTAGTGGTTAACACCCCTGCGATGAAAGTGGAGGTCTCGGGTTCGATTTCCAGCTCGTCACCATTTTTACCTCACTGAAAGTTATCAAACTTTTTATAGTTCTTTTCCTTCGCCCTTTTCTGAGATATAGTATATATTTCCTTTGTGGAATATTGAAGTACGAAGTTACATATACAACGTGACTTAGGTATAATGAGGTCGTACGGATAGCTACGTGGACATAACACGAGAAAACGAACTACTTTTCCTCAAATAATTTACAAATAACTTCATTTATTCATTAACAGGACTCCTGTTCTGCCTCATGATCTAATCACCTTTTACACGATTTTCTAATTATCTAATTACAGGAATACTAGATCTTTTTAACTTGGAACTGAAGAAATAATTTTTAACGATAAAAAGAAATCCCAATTTCTTCCCGAAAATATTCTAGTTTTTTTGATGAATAGCTGTTTTCAACATGAATTTAAATATTAAATAATGAGTCACCGCAAAATGGCCTCTAATTCTCGTCTTATTGTAAGAATTAAATACTACTAGCATCGTCGAAGTTATGATTCGACGAAGATATGATCATCATGTGAGTCTAACTTTGTAGATCATTATTTAAAAAATTGCATTTTTAGAGACCTGGAGGAATTCGTTCAAAACATAAGAATTTGTTCTTAGTAACGGGAAAGGATTACTGTGAGTTTTGTACCCAGAACCCAGAACTCTCCATGGATTCATTCATTTGATTTTCGGTCGCGAAAACGTACCGGAACGTAAGACTCACGAGACGAGAAATTAAGAGATGTTGTTATGTTTTGTATTTGATTTCTTGACAAACAAATGTATTTTTATATTCTAGGTAAAATTAAGTACAATGCTGGTAGTTCATAAAAGGTGAAATTCCTTTACAGTTCATCTCGTCTTTTGTATAACAATTTTATTGACAAAAAAAAAGATGAAGTAATTTTAAAGCATGATTTATTATTCATTATAGTTATAGTTGCGATTTAGTTCGTTAACCCTACAGCAGAATCCGACTCGGGTTTTATTTGAGGTTTCAGTTCTCCTAGGAATTGATGGGATGGTCCCTTGTTTGCTTCAGGAGAGTAGATTTATTGTAGTATTTTGTAAACGGGACATGTAGCTAAGTGCTATTGAAGCTGATCTCCATGGAGCGATAGGAGGTAGGAGGGTAGAATGGTATTAGTATAGGTGGGCCGCTTAGCTCCGGAGGTGTTAGTAGGAGTAGTTAGTAATAGTTAGGAGCAGTAGGAGGTGGGTAGAAGGAGGGTTTACTTTTCAATTATCGAAGCTGTATATGAACTGGGACATTACCGTGAAAAACTACCAAGTGTGTTTCGGACTTCGTCGGGAATTCAATAAAAGCCGAATGACTTGGTGGTGAGCGAGTACGCTAGCCCCATAGCCACCGGAGAGGTATATAATTAGCTTATTGTGCTTTACGTGGACTTGCGTGAACCAGTGGGGTGTGTAAATGTATAGAGGAACGACTGGAGGCAGCTGGAGGCAGCGATAGCCTCAGTCTCAAGCTTCCGAGGCAGATGCAGCAGCACGGTGCTGCACCCCCTCCGTTGCCTTCCTCACAGATCAATACCAGGAGCAGAGGAGGAGGCGGGGGGGAGGCGGGGCGGAAAGGGAGATGACGGCTGAGGTTATTTTAAGGAATTATATCCGTCATAGCGACTAGGCTTAAGTACACCACAAAAACGTTTCAAATCGTCGCCGAAGCAACAACTCCGCGTAAGTTACATTTTTTTCCCTCGGAAATTATGGGTTTTTTTTATCTCCATGGAAACATATGCATTTCGCATGTTCTCACGACNGATGGGGTCTTTTTCCACTAAATATGACTAGATGTAACTTAGTTTATTATTCCCCACGCGGTCATACGCAGTTTGCGATTCCTTTATTGAAAATAAAGTTTATTCATTTATTTATAATCATTTGTAAAACCGTCGATGATCACAGAGTTTTTCGGGTATCCTGAAAAGTTTGCTTTCTGTCACATAGGCGGTGTGGTTTCGTAAGCGATGAAAATATAGTTTGAACCATTCCCCATGCAGCAGCGATGAATCTTTATACCCTTATGGCGTAAAATTTTTTCACTTTAAATTATCATAGGCTTCTATAGAGAAGCATCTCGAACTAATTCTGATACGTTTTTATGCTATCGTGGCATCGTGGTAACGAGGTAACGAGGTAACGTTAGAGATCGCTGGAGGCCTCATTATTCCATGTACCTGGGTGAAGGCCTCTACATAAATAGTCAATAGAAGCTACGAAATATGTATCTTCCATTTTGATTCAGAAGGTGTAGTCTAAATTATTTTTTTCATTCCCGTATTGTACATTCCATCGACTTGTGTATCATGTTACGTGAAGTCTACTGTAGACGTATTTCCTCATTCTAAAACTGTGGAACAAAACGAAATGCAAGGATCCATGGAAGATCTTCGCATTTTCATCCTGATTCTGCTCATTCCACAAAATATATTGGACGCGTTCTCTATAACAAATATATTCTGCATTCTATAAAATTATTGCTAGAGATATTGCCAAAACAGATAAATTATAACGGTGCGCGGTTTCGCTAAGAGTTGTGGAGACTAAAATGGTATCTGACTAGTTTTTTTTTTAAAGTGATATTATTTATTCGTGAACCTAAGGAATAGCAAAGCTCGTGCTTCAAAAAGCACAAAGCAGAGTTGCATTGCAGTGGATTCAAGTCTAGCGAGAGAATACGAAGAAATAGGACTCTAAGGCGAGGGTCTCTCGCTCGAGATGCAGATTATACCCCGTGCGCCGGGTGCGACCTTTGAGGGAGGGACGAGGACCGGGGTTTTTTTGCATCGCGTTTAACCGAATCGGGGGAACAGCAAGAACATAAGTAATACCTTAACATCATGTGTACAGCCGAGAACAAGTACAATCTTTTGTCTCGGCGTTAAAATTAAATTCTCGAAAGCATTATGAATTTCGTTAGAACCGCTAATAATTGTATTAAATATGTTCGCAAAAACCAGAATCCACTGATATTAATAAATCGCCCTCCACTAAGCGAAAAATATTAATACCTATATTTACAAAATTCATATCAAATATGCATTAATTTAATGTATTTCATGGTATATATGACAGGGAATGAGGTATTAGCATTGCAATGTCATTTCGGTATATTAGAATGTATTAATACTAATGACCACATTTTTGACTGTAAAATATGGCATCATTGCGTCCATCCTGAATGAATTTTATTATCATGGAGCCACGAATTCAGTAATGAATATGTGAGCGAGCGAAATATATTTGCATAAAAAAAATAACATTAAAAACGTCTGAACAAAATGAGACTAGTGGTGCCAAAAACCATTGCACTTTGTACTTTCACATATACGTTTCTCCCTCTGCACCATAGAGTGAGAAAAAAAAATTATATAGTAAAAGGGTAATTTCTGGCGTGGTCCTCTACATTTTGGTCGTCTTCCTGTGCTCTAAGTCGCTAGATGTGCTTATTACTGTCCTTTATTTGATATTTGAAAGTAAAATAAATATTCAGAATATTATTTCAAAACATATAGCTACATATTGGTCCTATAAATATCGTAAAAGTGTTATGTAAATGGAATTTCGTTGTAGAAAGAAATTGATGTATTTTCGTATCTGCAGTGCGTTTGCTGTCCTCCTATGTGTTTTATCATTATCATATCTTTAATTTCAGTTTACGAAAGGTGTATTCTACGACTGATCGGTCCATTTACACAGCAAAATATTATTCAAGCTTCTTGAAATAGTAAACTAATGTGTAAGTGTAGCAGATATAAATTATTTTACTGCGTCTATATCAAACTTTCAAGCGAAATACCACTAATGCGGATGTAATGCATACTAATTGTACTTTACGTAAAGAAAATCGTTGGAGCCGGCTTTGAGAAACATTCAAAAGAGTCTTTGACTTTCATGTGAAGTACCCTTTTTTTAAGAGAAAAAAAAGAGCACGTGCATCGACGACAAGTAAATTCTACCTTGGATACGAAATGCGAATTAAATTGAATTAAATCCATTTTCTGAGAATCGTTGCGGACGGACGGACGGACGGACGTTGTCAAAAACCCCTTTTTCAGAATCAGGGATTGCTAAAACGGGTATTTCCGTCGAAATCTCGTTTTCGAATTTTTTCACAATTACCATACTATCTATATACGACGTATATGAGAAAGTCAAATGATACTGCATAAGAATTGTAGTTCCGTAATGATTCAAAAAGTAGAAAAGTTTTTCCTTGATATGACTAAAACATCTAACTTTTACTTGAACATTTTATTCAGATCTGATTTCCTTTAACTATTCAAATCAAGGTTCCATAAAAATTAATCAAATTATCGTATCCAAAAAGTATTTCTTTTTATAACAAATTTTATTTAATGTTTTTAACCTAAACGTTAAAAAGACTGAACGCTGCTGCATCGACAATGTCCTCACTTGTTTTTTCCGTTGTTCATTATTTCACAAAAAATCAGTTACAAAAATACAGATAAAATGTTTTAAATGTGCTGAATACAAAATAACATCCGCAATTTCGTTCTCAAAATTCCCATTCCGGCCCCGGGTTTCCTCCGGTTTTTCTTTCATACAGACTCTTTTGTCTAGGGGGGTAGATCTCGTCTATTGAAATAATAAATTTCGAATTTAGTGTTATTTTAATACCTACGATTTATAAACATTATTTTCAGAATAATCTATAGTTCCATAATGATAAGTACTTGTGTAATACATTTTTTCTCTTAAATTACAAACATATTGACATTATATATGTATTATAACTCGCTGCTAACTTTTCATCTTATCTAGGAACTTTTGCTGAAATTTTTGAATCCGCCTCTGTCTTAGGGCCCTTGATCGGAATTGATGGGATGATCCCTTGCTTGCTTCCGGAGAGAAAATTAGTTTATTGTCCTCCACGTGGTCATACGCAGTTTGTTCTGTTTTTTTACAATAAATTCATTATTATTATTATATTGTAATTAATTATTATAAGCAAAATAAATCAATAAATTTTTCGGTAGACAATAACTTTCTTTCTATTTTCATTTAAAGCCGAATCCACCTCCATTACGCTATTATAATTTCTTTCTTATTCACCCGCTGTCTGCTTACTCCATGACGTATCTTTCTCGTAAGCATCCAACGAAGGCTGCTCCACGCTTCTTGGCAAATACGCGCTCCGAAGCGCAAGGAAGGACTCGGTTGCAAGGAGGCAGACTGCAACCATCGAACCAGCGAACCGCATTGTGAGGACGCAGTGGTGCGAACTGAGATAAACGCAACTCCCACAACTTCAACAGAAGCAGTTGCCTTTAGAATATTCACACGGAGCACTCCTCCTCCTCTGTTCTCTGTGATACCCAAAGGCCTAACAGGAATAGCCAACTTCTACGAATTCATATCCAAATATATATTTATAGTTGTCACAAAAGCGACCGTTTGCTGTAAAGAAATACAAGTTAATAACACAACAAACTATGACACAAGGNAAGAAATACAAGTTAATAACACAACAAACTATGACACAAGGTAATAATATTCGTTCCACACTTCGCTCGATGCATAACAGCGCAATGAGGACAAATGAATTCAATTGATGGCCGATGTTGGCGGTGCATTTAAGTTTTGAGAAATTGGAAAGTCCTACGAACATAACGCGAGGTACAATTATCATTGGACTCTTATTGACGGTGGTGAAGTAAGAGCTATGACTACGTTGAGTGCGAACCCCCGTGGTGCCGGAAAACAATTTGTAGCTTTTCACACGAATCTTTGTTCAGAGCTGTGACCGCTGAAAATCGAATCCTCCTCTCCTATCTACGTCTAACTATTACTAATTACTTCTACTAACCTTTCCACGTGGGCCAAGTCGTTGGTAAACGCAGCTAAGCGGCCCGCCTATACTAATACCATTCTACCCTCCTACCTCCTATCGCTCCATGTAGACTAGCTTCAATAGCACTAAGCTACAGTTCCCATTTACAAATACAACAAAATTAAAAAAGCTCTATACCAATATCGAGACGGTTAGATTGACAAAAAATAAATAAATAAAGAAATAATTTATTGTCAAGAGAGCTGTTACGATCTGTTGAGGAGGACAAAGTAATTCACTGCGTTTCCGTTCACCGTTTTTCTTACGTTGAATCGTCTCGAGTGAAATATCTTCGAGTGGAAGAATCTTATTCCTCCTCATCACTTGTCTCGTCTTTCTCTTTCCTCTCCTTCCCATCGATTGAATCCAATCGTATTTACGTCTTCACGTAACTTTTGTCGTTTCCGCGTTCTCCAAACGTCTCGAGAAGTGGACGCGAACAGTTTGCTTCCGTTTGTTGTCCATGACGGCGACTCTTCGGTGTCGCGAGATTTGTGACAGAGATGTCCGGAATATTTTTCTTTTTCATTTTCCTTTTGAAGGAAAGAAATACGTTCCATCACCGTCTTACGAATAGTAATTGTAACTTAAATTTTTCCTGACAATAGAATCTTTCGTCAGTTTGCTATTCCGTGGGTCTCAAAGCTACCTAAAAATTTGGAATCCCGTAATAAGTGTCGCTTTTTAAAATTCTATATCCATACGTCACTCTCTATATTTTGCCAACACGGTAGACGAACTAAGTCAATATATAATTAAATCATTCGCAATGTTTACTAAAAACAGAAAATTCATAAAGAATGATTACATAAAACGCGTAGTACTCGCTCTGCCAAAAGAGCGTAGACAATAATTAATTTTGTATACTAACATTTTCTAAGCTAATAACGCCCCCTTTTCTATTGCATTGACGATTTGAAGTCAAAATTATTAGATGTTACCTTAAAAGTTATTATTGAGACATTTTACATCTATTGAGTTGATAATTTAGGTTTTTAATTAGTTAACGAATGGTAAATTAGCTGCTAAAGTACTTCAGACGCGTCAAATGTCTGAAATTTCTGCAGCGCCCCCACGTCTCTCTGGCTATGTGCCTGTATTGCGGAACGTAATGTGAATTTTAAGTAGATTCTTTCCATTAAAGTGAACCACTGACATAGCAATATAGCTATTTAGAGTCCCATTAAATGAAGCATTTCATTCTTCATTTTTCTCCGTTCTTTTTCATAACACTCTCGGTGCATATTTCAACCTGCACATCTCTTCTTTGCGGAGAAAAGTAAAATACACACTTATTCCAATCTACTACTTTTCTATCGCTTAAAAAGTCTTTCGTTAAAATACAAATCTCTCTCCCTTTCTTCGCTTTTTCGCTCCCAGTGCAAGACTTCAACTCTTCTTCCATCCCGTAGCTCACTTTCTTTTTCCTTTCTTCCCCCAAAGGGATTTCAAATGTTCGGTCCACACTCACTTTAACCCTTCGTCTCTTTCTTGGTGGCAGCTGCTTACTTCTTCTTCTTTTCCGATGAGGGTGAGTGTAGGGGGTGGGTAGGGGTTGCCTACGGGGTGGTTTGGGGGTAGGTAGAGGGTGCGTTATTGGATGTCTCCTCTTCTCGTAGGGTGGATCTCCCGAGGGACATACACTTCATCTGTCGCTGCGTAAACAGAGAATCCATTTTCTCACTCTTTTTTTAACTTTCTCCTTTTCTGTTACTTTTTCTTTCTACTCCTCCTCCTCTGCGATTGGTTTCATTCTGGCGAACGCTCATCTCCGAATGCTTATCTGCGCTTATTGAGTTCGCTCCGCTTTGTCACTGACTAACGCCTTCGACTTGACTACTTTTCTCTTCGAGTAAAAACTCTGTGGAGATTAATATTTAGTTCGCAAACGTACTCTCTGTGTTGCCACGAACGGATAAATATCGACGTAAATGGTCCATGTGCACCAAGACTCGTAAAATGCGCAATAAAGAAACTGAAAATAAATAAAAAATTGTGAGAGTGATTTTTAAATACATTAACTATATTCCACGTACTATTACTAAACCCTCCCTCCACGTGGGCCAACTTGTTGGTAAACCCAGCTCATCTACTAACAACAATAGCCTCCACCACCCAATTCCTACCTTCTATCGCCCCATGTACAAAAGCTTCAATAGCATTTAGCTACATTTCCCATTTACAAATACTACAATTGCGAATTACAGATGATAAAGAACACTACCAACTGACAGTTTTCATAAACACACTGACCTAAGCCAAGTTGAAAGAACTACATACATTCCAGAACAAACTCGATGTCCTTATAGACTTCGGATACACATACGGCTAATCTATGAATAAAAACTGTTTCTAAAAAATTAATACAAATTTAGGCATTGATAAGTCCTTGATGATGTAAGGTACTATATTAGAGATATTCTCAATGTCATCCATTTCAAAATAGATTACACTTTGACACAATTAAAATGAGGGTTAAGATTAATTGCATGTGATTCTGTGGTAATAGTTTACCCCCATCACAAACTATCATAGAGTTTGAAGGAAAACAGGGGGGGGGGAGCCCGGTTCCGAAGGAAGCAACAGAGCAACCATGCCAAGATAAAATATAACAATAATTACGTAGGTAAGTCAATAACTCGCAAAACCGGACAGAGGCAATAATAACAATCAAAGTAACTTCCGGACATTTATTTCACTTTTCGACATAATCACCCTCTACTACATTCACACACTTATCCCATATCTTTACAAGTCCTTGAAAGCCCCTGGTGGATAAAGAAGTCTCTTTGTTGCTGTCGCAGCCAATGAGTAACCTCTTGGATTACGTTTCAAAATGACGGCCACCCAAATGATTTTTTAGGGTCTCAAAAAGATGAAAATCACTGGAGGATTGGTCTTCCTGTGTGAGGGCAGACATTGTACACTCATGCAACACAACCGCCATCATGCACCGGCTGCCTCTGACTGATTGCGTGCCTACGAGATTTCACGCAGCCTATACGACAAGCATACATATGCTGCCATCCGATGGCCAAAAATGGTATAAGAGAAATTGACGTTTGCGACTTGCTCTCGTAATAATAAACAATAAATTTAGGAAAGAATCCTTTTGAAAATTTTAGCTCATGATCCCGCTGCAGTTCCATAGAATATTCTACACACAATTTCATCTACAAAAACCACAAATTCCGAGGCAACCAACGTCATTAGCATAACCCTCGAAACTGCTGAACCATATAATCGTGCGTGTGCGTTATTACAATTTTATTCAGTTCAGGACGACGTTAAACTGCTGATTGCAAAGAGGACACAGTCGTGTCGATTGTGCTAACGAATGTGCTTCATGTACTTCACATAAAATGAAAAATTGCACTCTCATGTAGTTTTTATGAGCTCTCAAACAACTTGATATTCAATAATTAGTATAGCATGTTAAAAAATAATAAACAAGAACTACGTAACATCACGAAATCATTTTCAATGTTTCAACAAGACATTCTGCGTAATCGCAGTTCAGTTCTAGCAATGACGAACAACAGCAAACAAATATAAAACTGATAGTTTTTTACAGTATTTTTTAGATTTACGCCAAACTATTAAGTCCTATCAAAATCATACTGATTTAGATTTTATTCCCAACTCTGAGAAAAACGATTTTAAAGTCACTAGATTGTGCGTGATGCAAGTGTAGAAAAGTTTTTGTCGAAGTTTTTGCGGGCAAAGGAGTTTTATAATGTAAGGCTATCTGTATTGACGAAGTGAGCATGATACGGAGGGTTAGAATGAATATTCTTTATAAACGCATGTTTATAAAGAAAGAACGGTAGATGGGAATACTTAAACCATAATCCCAGATATGAAAGTTACAAGGCACTGAAGTATGTTTCTACTAGGTTCATCTGCATGGAATGTTTTGTCATTTGTGTCAATTTTACCAGATATCAATGATGATTAAAGGAACAATATTTGCACCTAAAAAACAAAATTCACTTGAATAATGATGTGGGTTGTAGACTAGTAATAATAACAATCATCTTCATCATCACCATTAGAGATTTAAGGAAGAATGTATGTGTAAGCAATACCTTCGCATCAAAATATTGTATCAAAAAAAAAAAGCAGAGAAAATGTTGAAATATATGAATCTCTCCATTAAAATGAGTACAGTCTGGAATATCAACGCATAAGTAATTCCTATTATATTGGGGCTCTAAGAAAAACAATAATAAAGCCCTAGTAAAAATCCCGGGTAATATTAAGAACAGCGAAATGCAGGATGTGATAAAGTTCCGTCAGGTGAAAATGACGTGGAACCCGGGACTCCTGCATTGATCGCGGGGGTGTTAACCACTACACCACCCGTTCGCCTTCCACAACTGTACACCATTTCCACCCAGACTTAAAGCCTGAAAGACCTGAGACACATCCCCAAACAGGAGATAAGTGATCCAGGCGGTTTAGGACTGGGTGGAAATGGTGTACAGTTGT
>NNCF01127371.1:100068-118808 GCA_002313205.1 Laupala kohalensis
AAGTTGCACAGAACTACTGAATAAATTTCGAAATTAGTCACGTCAAAACTTCGGTTTTTCAGTTGCGTATTAATTTAGAAAGAAGTCATATTAGATGTTTTAATGACTTTTAACTTTATTCGTGAAACATGCTTAACAAAACAGAAGTTAAAGAGTTTTCAGCGAAGAAAATTAGAAAATATAACTACGAATAGCGTAATTCGAACATGCCAACAAAAGGTTTGGAAATGAACCACTCTGGTTTCATCAATATAATGTATTTTCGCTTCAAATTGGTAAGAAAAGGAACGAAGATGCGTAACCTTTGGTTGAAATACGTTGACGGAGGTCGTCGTCAAAAGGGGTTTTACAACGAAACATACGACACCTCAACACCGGAACAGAGCGACCTCTCACGTCACATGTGAATCACATATAAGTCGTGCATGTCACTGACGATATTTCCATCAGGATTTTCTATCGCCTGAGGCGAATTCTGCGCATCCATTTTGATACGTGAACGTTTTAACATCCATTAACATAATCTTACATTATTTCAATGTGAAAAAAACAACCTTTTTTTCAAAATGGATATTCAAGTGGTTTCTACCACAGATTAACCACCAGAAATGATTGCGTACCAAGAATATCTAATCGGTAATTGAATCCACAAGCTCTCCTATACACTTCAGATTAAATTGTTGTGAAATTTCTGATAAGAGAAGTTAAAGTTGTTGTTTTTTTCATTGTCTCCAATTATCAAAGTAATATAAACCGCATAAATACAAATAATAACAAAATTTTCGTGTAACTAAGTTACATATTTAAAGAAAACAGTACATAGATGTGTAGATAAATACAATATGTATCCCAAATGAGAATATAAATCCGTACGTGGCCATCTTGNATGGTGTAATGGAGGAGTACAGTGCGTAAGCTACGGTACGAAACCTAATCGTGAGTAAATATTCACGATACCGAACTCAGGAGAATATAGTGTTTACTAAACTTTATCACACTAAATATTCTACATTATAAGATAATTTAATACAATCTATTATTCTAGATTAAAAAGGTGAATTGGGATAAAATAAGACTATTCCACAATTTCCACTATTTTCCTTATTTTTTATGAACTTGAGATATCTTTTTTAAGGTGAACGATTTTAATTCATACATCTAGATTGATGATGAAATGCATTATGTATTATGGAGAAAACTCTTTTCTTCAAATAAAGACCAACTTTTAAATCACGAAAATGATGGAACATTTTCTATGAATTGTCGTAAATTTTCCGTAGTACTTTTTACACTACCTTTATCTATAGGACATTACAAAAANATGAATTGTCGTAAATTTTCCGTAGTACTTTTTACACTACCTTTATCTATAGGACATTACAAAAAGATTATTTCACTTCTTCCTTCGAGGTGAGATAGATGCGTAAATGACGAAACCCTTTGTGCTCGGCCGCTTCCATGTTTCTAGTCCATTTCAAACGAGTTAAGCCAGTTCTTAAATACTGTTTGTACTATGCTATTATTTGATAGATAAAATAAAATCAAGTTTTTTTTCATCATTATTATTAATATTGTTGCGTTATATGACGATTAGAATAAAATAAACAAAAGAATCCGCCTCTGCCTTAGGGCCCTTGATCGGAATTGATGTCATGGTCCCTTGCTTGCTTCCGGAGAGTAAATTAGTTTATTGTCCTCCACGTGGTCATACGCAGTTTGTACTGTTTTTTGACAATAAATTTATTATTATTATTGTCCATTATAAATTTTATGTGATTTAACTGGTCTCATCTTAAAGAGGATGTTATCCCTTTCTCTATCGTGCGAGGATTCTTTTTCCATAATCGATTGATCTATTCGACCCTATTCCTTTCGCTGACTGCGTAAATATGGAAGTGAATCTAAGGGAAAACAACACTGACGTCACGCGGAGGAATACAGAAGAGGATGACGTGGGTGTCTCCCACACTCTCTTCCCTCGCTGAACCGCTGTGTATAGCACGTGTGGCATAGAGGGAGGTAGGTGTTCGAACAGGTTACTTTCGAAATGGCGCTGCAGAGTTCACAGCTGTTATCAGAACGTCATCGGCAATAACTGGGGCTCCGCGATATGCTCTGGACACGGGTTTTGCAGATACAAAAGGTGCTGCAGTTACTGCAAACCCTTGTCGCGATCCAAGGTTCGAAGTGAGGTTATGGCTCACAGTGAAGGTGTAACTGTGAGCATGCCATCAACTTGGACCTCCGAATGGACCTCCCGACAAATAAAATATACACATAAATTTCATTTAAATACATAAATTTCATCCACTTTCCCTACAGTGGAGATATATGATAACTTTCGGTCAGTTGAAAATGGCGACGAGCCGGGAATCGAACCCTGGACTCCTAGGGTGTTGACCACTACACCACACGTTCGGCTTTTTCGGATGAGACGAAAGACCAGAGAGCTAAACACTTAGGGGAGTAGCAGAAGTGGTTAACCAACGCGGGAATGTCGGGTTCCATTCCCGGATCGTCGCCATTATCACTTGATTTAAATATATTCCAAAAATTATCGTAATATTGACAATAGCTGAGCTTATTATCAAATTTCACTATAGACTTTTTACGCAATTCATCGGGGTTCTTTTTTTGCACGTGAATATAGGGGGACGTCCAAAAATACTTTTGCACCGGGACTACAAAGGTACCGGCAGAAAACAATATATCCCTAGCGAAGAGACTACAAAAACAACCAAACAAGACGTAGCCATTGATTTGTGGCACGTCATCAACAAAGCAAGTCAAGAAGAAAGAAAGGACACAACACGACTTGTCTCGGGCTCAAAACCCTGAGAGACCAAGGCTTTGACCCACACTCCTCATAGAGAATCATTAGGATCCTAGGATTCGAATGAGGCAAGACAAACTGAAGAAATGAAGGTATTCTTGGAAAATCTGATAGGTCGCAGTCTAAGGAGGTGAAACACCCATTCCACCATTTTGAAATCTAATTTAACCACGAAACACACACGTCGATCGATTAATATGAAAGCACAGTGGAAGAATCCTCGCATCGTGGGAAGTTGAAGAAGAGTTATTTGTTGTCGTTTCTAAGGAGGAGATGAAAGAAGTGAGGAAGCGAGTAGAGAGACAGTGAGTCGCTTGGAAAATATTATGCAAGTGACTACACATGACTGCAACGTCAATAAATTGGCGGATGTAACCTGAAATTCACGCAATAGCCAATAAACGGATTTTATCAAACAATTACGTTTAATGGTTCCCTTATCAGATCAGCATCTGAGTAATACCAAAGCATATAATATTTTTCTGGATAAAATCGCCCACTCATACGAAAATTCGGTCTCGAAATATTTTTCTGTCTTCTCTAGTTGGAATTTCTTTACTTGAAAATATGTTCAATTAGGAATACGTCAAAAATGATAACAGAATGGTTCACCTACGCCAAAGAAAATATTCACCCATCCGTAAAATCAAGATTAATTGATATTTTAGATTTTTACTGGCATCCGGGAGTAAATACTCAGTAGTCGGTGATGGCCAACTCACCTGGAAGCTCGTCTTAAGTTTATAATCAAAAGATAACATTGATTGAAAGGGTTGTCTCGGATACGTTGGTCTGTTACGAATTAAAGAAACTGCCTTTAGAGTCTTGTAATGTCTTTAGGGTGTTGTGAAGAATCAGGAATACCTAGTGTTCGTATTGAAAGAAACAGAAGTATCTAAAATTGAAGCGGAGTAGTTTTTGTAATGTTGTGTAGCTATCTGGAATGAACTTTCTTCGATTAATAAGTCCTGGTAAACACCTGGAATTGAGCAAACTTTAAATTTGTGGGGTAATGGTGTCATGAAAAAAAAAAATTGATGTATGATGTGGAACTGTTGTCCTCAACTCATACGTTTTCTGCCACTGACGTAACTATTTATCGAAATAACACTTCCTTATTATAATTGTATTGCTGCAGAAACTGTATTCAACGCCATTGAAATTCCGGTATTAGATAGGAGGCAACAGCAACACATTTCCTTCGTCGTCAGAGATCAGCACTTGAGCTTCTACAGAAGTTAGAAGCGTCCTCCTAAGCCTTGCTTTAATGACGAAAACAATTTCTGCATCTCTGGACCCGGGAGTGACGCCATATCATTCCTACATCTTAACAGATTCTTCGAATTGTACAAAACAAACACCAAAATAACAGAGATAGTGTTAAGCTAAAAGAGAAAATAATAGTGGAACATCCAATATTCTACTGCATTACTTCCAATGTAAACTTACTCTGGAAGAATGTTTTTCCACACGCTTTTAAGCTCTTTTACGATACGAAATTTTAAAACAATTTTAAAAATTAAAAATCTTAAACAACAATCACGTATTATTCTGTATTTGCAAAGTATTTGTATGCCTTGGACATTTGTAATAAACATAGTTTTAAGTCATTCTTAGATTAGTTTGTAATTGTTTCCTCCTCAAAATCATTTATTAATTTATGTCATTATTTATAATATGAAATATATGGTCAATTTACATATTAATTTGTCCTTATTTTACCCGTTACAAAAAGTCTCTCTCTGTACAGTTTCACAAGGTAAAGAATATTTTTTATTAACAATAAAGTATTTTTTTAAGGTGTAACTACCTGTTACAGGCATTTCTTTACATTTTCTTAAATGCATTACTTGCTGAAACTGGTTCTCATTTTACAACATCGGCAACTGTTTTACGTCACATGAAGGCAAGTAAGAATGAATTTTTGATGTATCCTAATTATTATAAATACGTTTTTTTATATTAAAAATACATATTTTTCAACAAATTCGCCAGATTTTATTCAACAGCTTTCAGACATATTTAATGAAAAATAATTATTGGGAAAAGTTTTTTTTTCTGCGGTTAGGTCAAATTTAAACGAAACTCATACACTAGTACGCAAATTCTCCGAATTTACTCATACTTACATCATTGCAATTTTCTTCTCTTCCCATCTGAACACTATTTGCATTCAAATAATAATAGGATACTAGGATAATTCTAGAATTGAGTAATAATTTATGAAAATAATAACTCACACAAGCCCTGATGAAGATACAAAAAGATATCGAAAATTTATCATGTAAATATTGAGTTTCGATAGTATTTTACCCAAACTCGAAAAAAAACTCATCCGGAGGAAAACAAACATCAAGATGGGGGATGTCAAACAATTATCATTTATTTATAATTATCAACTCCGTTAATTTGTTTTGAATGCGAGTTATCTCATCAAATGAAAAGAGGCAACTTTAACTTGAAACGCACAAAGGATGAGACGTTGAGAAGCGAGGAAAAGAATTCGCAAGAGAGTCCAAGTACTTAATAATATTTATTCAACTGCAAATGAACACTTCATTTCCGGTGGCAAAACACCAGGGGGAATGCAATATGGAGTGTATAAAAAACAGATTAAACGATAACATGCGACCTTTTGAAACAACTAAAATATTAATCTATTTTTACTAATTATTTATTGTACATTTTACGTCCGATGATCGGAACACTCTGTTCACCCCTTTAGTGCACTTCACTTCACATTTCCCTTCTTCCCTCCCACCCTTTCTAACTCTCGCATTTCCCTCCTTTCATCACTTCACTTCACTATCACCATCTTCTCATCTACACTACTGCACCCCTTCTTCCAGAACTTTCTCATTGTATTATTACACATTTAGTGGGTCTCACATCACTTCTCGTTTCCCTTCTTCCCTCCTACCCTTTCTAACTCTCGCATTTCCCTCCTCTCATCACTTCACTTCACTATCACAATCTTCTCATCTACACTACTGCACCCCTTCTTTCTAAACTTACTCATTGTATTATTACACATTTAGTGGGTCTCACATCACTTCTCGTTTCCCTTCTTCCCTCCTACCCTTTCTAACTCTCGCATTTCCCTCCTCTCATCACTTCACTTCACTATCACAATCTTCTCATCTACACTACTGCACCCCTTTTTCCAGAACTTGCCTAACCCAGGGAATAGATGCAGAGATCGAAATCTTTTCCACAACCGATGCAGAGAGGCATTAAATTCCAGTCTCTAATCGTTCTACTGAGAAATGATAATTATCCAACGTCAGGTTTTCGTTTCTTAGTTCTAAATTTTAAAAAAATGATATTATCTATCTATTTTACTATCATCGTTTTTCTAACAACTGATAAAACACACTGAAATAGATCTGACTGTCCTCGCTTTGGCAGAAAGTTATATGGAAAAAGACAAACTATAGTCCAACTGTCCTCTCAACTAAAGACCGGCTAATTAACTTCCTTCGTTCCTTTCATGTCTGAGGAGAAACCACGAGATCGAAAGTCTTTCACATTTCCTGCTCCATATTCGCTCGGTGACACAGATTCCGAAGCGAAAATGTTTTATCGATAGAATTGACGTCTTTCTTCGATGCGGACAAGAAAGGATGTCGGCAAACGAAGAATGTCTTCATGAGTAATTGTAGAAATCATTTTTTGACGGGGAGAAAATAAATGCGAGGTTCAGATGTTTGATTATTCAGTTGCATCGACTGGTCTCACGAAGAAGACGTGGACAGCCCTCAATCCAAGTCAGTGAAATCACAGAGCTGCATAATTGTTTTTTATTATTATTATTCTAATTGTTATAAAACACAACAATACGAATAATACCGAAGAAAAACTGTGATTCAATTTGTATCTATATGTTAATAATATAGTATAAACAGTATTCAAGAACTCGCTTGAGTCGTTTGAAGTGAAGCACGAGAGCATAAAGTACAAACAAGGCGTTCGAACATGACGGTTTCCTGATTGAAGCATACCACCACGGAAAATGTGAAATATCTTTTTGTAATGTCTAGTGACATACGTAGAAGTGATGGAAAATTTTCTACAAATCAAAGTAAATCATTTCCATCACTTTCATGATTTAAAAGTTGGTCGTATTTTGCAAATAAGTGTTTCCTCCATAAGACGCAATGTATTACACCATCAATTATAATTGCCATAATTTCATTGAAATGGCCGGTGAGGTATGTTTTTCTAACGTTGACCCACAATACGTACATGACACAATGAGTTATTTATAGTATAGATTTCAGTTAGTGATTTCAACTAAAGCACTGAAGTTTTAGACGAACATTTTTTTTTGGATAGTACTTTCTTTTTTTTTGAAGAATAAATTCTACCAAGAAATCATCAAATTATGATTAACAGTTTTGGATTACAAAATTTTGATGTTAAAGATAATACATTCATTACAGGGATTAAATTTCAAAGTAACGTTTCATAAATGCAATGGATAGCAGCAGCTTATTCGCACGTACTTACAGATTTTGAGGAATCATTCTGAGAGACTCACCTGAAAAAGAAAAGATTTTTTTATGTTAAAAATATTCCATTAAATTAAAATGTCTCACTTATAAAATGGTATAAACGTATACAGAATATGTAAAAAGGTATAGCTGTTAATAAGTTTATTTTGTCTAAACGACGGCTGTTATGAAACAGATTTGAAATGCAATTACATCATAAATGGCTCCAATAATCTGGAGCATAAAACAGGTTACATCAAATTATAATTCTCATTCCTTCAACGTTTGTGTTTACAAATTATTATAAAAAGTTAAAACATTAATCCATCCCACATTATTTAATCACCGGTTGATTACTATTTGTTTTTACTACTGTGTGTTGAGTAAATTCACACTTCAGCTTTCAATGTTTAGTAAAATAGCTGCAAAGTCGATAGCTACTGATATCCTTCCGTAGAAATACTTCCATCAATGCGATTTTCGTGTTCAACGTCATAATTTTGAAATTTGATGAGCGTAGAGAAAAAAACATGGAAGTTTCATATAAACGACGTTATAATCAATTCGTTTTTAATCAAACTCAGATTGAGGGAATGTCAGAAGGAAATACTCATCGTGGGATATGCCGTTGACATATCGTGTGTAATTGCAAATACCTATTGTCCTACACAGAATTCTATCCACACGCGCTTCAATCTCCATGGCAACGATCTGCAAAGAAACAAACGAAAACAGACAAGTTTCACGTTTTCTTTTGAATACAAATAATACAATATTACGCCGAAAAACTCAGAATTAAAGAAGAAATTGATGTAATTGGTTTTTTTGTAGGGATCTACGATTGTTTTATTATGGAGATTCAAACTCGGGAGAACCTAATTTTGTGTCCGACAGTAAATGAGCGCTTATATTAAATAAAAAAGTACATATAATTTTGTTTCAAAATTACCCTACAACTCATTATTTCACCAAATTCATTCGTCTGAGGTTATATAATGTATTCAAATGATTAAATTTATAAAAGATATAATTGTATGACTTCATAAAAGCTTCTGCGTCATTTTGACTCTCACAGAAATATCACATAGTGATGGATCAGTTTTGGAGTTATCAGTTCATTCTGGTATCCAAAACCTATTTGGTGTATCAAATACACAATTGGAATTAATAAATTTGTTCTTTCTTTACAATACATTTAGAAGTAATTCAAGACGAAGTTATTATTAATGCGGTAAACTAAGTAGAAATAAAAACACGGAGACAGAGAGACGACTTTTGGTGAACCTACTAAAAGTTGGAGCAGCGAAATATATTACGCAAATAAGAACATCTTGCGTTTCGGTCAAGTAAAACAATTTTTTTTTGTTATGCCAACGTTTCAACATATCTTATATCTTCTTCGGGGCCAACAATTCTAAAACATGATTCCTCTGTTCGTATCATCCCACACCAAAACACATAACAATTTCACTAATTTTCTTCTCACCTACACTTATCCTTCCAAAGAGCAAACAGCAATACTTTGTCTCATTACGCGTAGTGTGCCTATAAAATACACCGAAACGTTGGCGTAACAAGAAAATTGTTTTACTTGGCCGAAACGCAAGATATCCTTATTTGTGCAATACGGAGACTGAAAATATCATCTACGAAATATATTATTTTTGTAAGAGGGTGTCTGCAATTAGAGTATTCGTTAAGCACCGTACGGAAACCACGGGAAACCAACGACTGACGATAAGTTTTATACGCTTCCAACTCAAAAGAGTCCATTTCCGAGAACTTAAACGTAAATAAGTTTTAAAATCCTTCACTTAAACATAAATGTCCTCCGCTCGTCAGACGATCCGATACCTCGTCCCCTCATGATGATGAGGCAACTAATGAGGAGGGGACGGAATGTTTCCGTGAATGAGGAAAAGGAAGAGAGAGCGCTTTGAACGTTAACGGGACGGAAGACATGCGATGTGCGTAACACATTCTTCTTTCAAAGATCGAAAGCGTTGAGCGCTTAATAGGAGTAATTTATGTCGAAATTAGAGTTATTTTCATGGTTACGGTTTATAAAGAATATTTTCTGAATAACCTATAGTGTGATTATAATACGTACACTGTAAAAGAATGTATTGATTTTAATAAAAGTTAAATTCGTCTTGTACTTTATCACGCCATTGCTGTAGTATTTTTTTAATAACTTACAACAATTTCAAAAACTATTTTCTTGCATGATTGTGTTGTATTATGGCTCATATTAATTTAGTTTTATGTGTACTCAACTTTGGCATGGTTGTGTACATAAATTCTGTAACCCCATCCTGGCCCGGGTTTTTCTCCGGTTTTCCTTCGAGTAGAGGCGGATTTCTTATACAGGTTCTCTAGTCTTTGTCTAGGGACGTGTTTCTTGTAACAATACATCGTGAATTTAGTGTTTTTTATATCCTTATGTTTTTTAAACACTACACTCGGAATAATCTATAGTTCGATAATAACTTGTACATGTAATTTTTTGCGTAAAATTACAAACATATTGACATTATATATGTATTATAACTCGCTGCTAACTTTTTGTCTTATCTAGGAATTTTTTTTGAATCCGCCTCTGCCTTAGGACCCTTGATCGGAATTGATGGGATGGTCCCTCGCTTGCTTCCGGAGAGTAAATTAGTTTATTGTCCTCCACGTGGTCATACGCAGTTTGTACTGCTTTTTTGACAATAAATTTATTATTATTATTATTATTACTACTTCTGAAATATTTTTTTGAGTTTTATTAGTACAAATTTGCTGGTATTCTGTTAATATTATATACACGTATGTAACTATGTTTATTCGTATCTTAGTGTGTTGAAATGTTAAAATACACCTCTGTCGCAGTCGGTCAGTAAAAGTAGACGAGAATGGGGAATTGATGGAATAAATTCGGACAAAACAGGAAATCGTCATAATACCTTCATTTGGTCCCAAATACATGGAATCTGAGTTTCCACCACCTCAGGTGGTGCGCATAACTTTCGGCAGCCTAAAAACAACGAAATGTTTGCACTTTTTTGCCTATATCTCGGAGACAAAGCATCGCACAGAAAAGTATACTTTATTTAAAATTAAAGAGTATGAAATTTTGCGTCAAATAAGTACCTCGAACTTTAAAATCGGTTAAGCGGTTTGCCTGCAATGGCCGATCAAAAAACACCAACTTTCAGTAACTAAGCGGAAAAAGTTGTAATAGTCATTTTCAAACTTCACAAAGCGCTCCAGCACAAGAAAAAAATAACTTTGACGAAAAGAGTTGCAGAACATTAAACACTTAATTCAAAAAACGCCAAATTTCCCAAATTTACTCAATTTTACAGTTTGTACAGGCATAATGAGCGAAAAAGGAGTTTCATGACATTTTCGCTTCGCCACATCTTTGTTCACTCGTATAGTTGTCGAATTACTTTACGTTTCATTCCAAAAATAATATTTACTTGTGTCTTTCTCAGTTACTTAAACATCTTGGATTTTTTTATGCAATATTTCATTCTTCTGCACTGTGTGTATTACAAGGAGCACTAATTCGATTCTTGAAGCACTTGAAGCCACTCCTAGAAATTTTGAGGTAATTGATATCTCAAACTATAAAAAGATTCGATTTTTTATTTTGCTCATGGGTATGAGAGTAAATACGATAACTGGAGATCACCCTAACTTTTGGAATTTGTTTTTCTTTCGCGCAGCAAATATGCTTCTGCATTCTCAGTCACTTCTTTCGCTAACCGTAAGAAGCACTTGACTGGATGAATAATTTGAGTTGAAAAATGTTTAAAGAAGAAAGAAGCAGATCTTATGTACAATGGCCTCTGTGATTTAATCTGAAGTGTAAGTGTCAAGCGCAAAACTATGAATCATTTAATCAATAGTTCTATGATTAAACCCATTTAGTTTGGAGTGCTCGTCGTTTATTAACCCCCATTTCACTCCACACTGATTTTTCCCATTGCTTTCATTCTCCTGGTTTTCACGCCTTACGATTCGTTGTTGGCCAACCTCTTTCTAAGGAAAAGATCATTCCTTTGTTTATCATGCGTATTTTTCCATTGTAGTTTTTGTAAATGGGAAATGTAGCGTGCTTTTGGAACTTATCTACAAAGGGCATTAGGGGATAGGAGATGGGTAGTGGAGGTTATTGTTAGTAACGTTGGCCGGTTACCTGGGTTTACCAAAAACTTGGCCCATGTGGAGGGGTTAGGAGTAGTTAGCAATAGTAAGAGTTATTGATAATAGGAATAGTAGGAGGTTGGTACAAGAAGGCGGGTTTTCCTTTTCAGTAGTCATGGTTATATAAACTGGGACATTGATGTGAAAAGCTACAAATTGTTTTCTGAACCCACCGGGAATCGAACCCGGGGCGACTGAAAGGCGACAACAAAAGCAAAGCAACGCTTAGGAGGAGGAGTGATGATGGGGAACTTCGTTATCTGATAGACATTCAGAGCACTTTTGTGATCCTTCTACTGAATATGAAAAATATTTTTAGTTTTATATCAATGGACATTCAAGGAGGATTAACTACGCAAAAAATTATCAACCTGACACGTCACGAAGTCACGAGAACTGGGTTTTAAAAAACAAAGCAGAGAGAAAGAGTAGGGGTTCCACACCTGTAGCTCATATCCTCTTCACAATGAAGCCAATTAAACTCACCAGCCATTTTTTGTGCGCGTGAAGGGACGCAGCGAAGAAACAAAGGGCCGTGAGAGCCAAGTGAGTCCGTTGCCTCTGGGCGACACCTTCTATTACCTCAACGCACTCGAAACGAAGAATCTTCAGAGAAAATCTCATATCACTTTATTCCCCGGGAAACATTTTTCTTCGATATTTCAAAAAAACGTATATTACGATTAAAGCATAATTTAAACCATTATTTTCTTGTTTTTTATTAAAAGAATAATTGTTCTACTTGACTCTGTGGCTTTCAATTGAGATGTAGAAGTCCATGAGTTAGATGAGTCACAGGTTACAGAATATGTTACACTCGTTTTCCTGCAGACATTACAGGAAAACGAACGGAAAAAACTTTCCTTTCGATAAGATAAGAAATATAAGTTTTTTCCTTGTGAAGGTATTTTTTTTTACGTTCTCCGAGTATGTTGAGAAATATCTGTCGAGTTCCGCAATCTCTCTCTTAAGGGTTTCTGTCATGTTTCCGCACGCGCATTGCGTAGACGATTTTCACCCCCACCCCCGCTGTCGCTGTGTGCGCCCTTGCATTTCATCTGTGCCCTCGAGTTTCCAGAATATGCTAAAAATTCCAAGAATTACTCATTTCCATTTCCTATTTTCTGCAATAAATTCACATGATTAAGTTTTACACCTTTCTATAAAATCCAATCGTATTTCCCAGCATAGTATCGTTTTCTCATATTCGTCTTATTTTGTCTTACTTTACTTTCTTCTAGATAACTTCGTGGTTTATTATTATTATTATTATTATTATTATTATTATTATTATTATTATTATGAGCATTTTCTTTCTCTTCCTCAAAGAAAAAGAAAAACTCACACCAAGGAATTTCTCGATTTGATTTTCTCGAAATGTTGCAAATATTTCTTTTTGTTAAAACATTAAATGGGCGGCGGCGGCGGCGGCCAATAGGAATTGGTCTCGTACCAGTGTCTCCGCGCACCTTGAGAACGTTTGATGAATAGCATATCAGTAGATTCAGGATAAATATTAGCAATAAATACTAAAAAATGTTATTATAAGAAAATAACAGACCGTACAAAATCCGTAATTTTTATGAGTTTATGGTAAATTTTTCAGTTACCAATAGAATAAAATTATTTATTGATATCTTCGTAGAAAAACCCTTCACCGTACCTCTTTCGGATTTCACGTCCTTTACGGAAAATAATTTTAAAAGCAAGAGGTCACATTAATTAATCTTCACAACATTTAATTAACACAAACCCAACGGTATAGATTTGCATAGCCGATAAATGTTTGTGCATCGGAAGTTGAACAAACTTAATAGTCCTCAACACATGTGAGTCATATCTTTCGATAATATTTGTAAACAATATGTATATGACGTTTGTTCTGCAGAAACTCCATTTTCAAGTAATTTAGCTCTACGCACATTACCATGAATTGAGTTCATTCCCTTTTCATTTCAAGTAAAATAAATTTATCGTCAAGAAAGTTACAAACCGCGAAATTTACTCTCCGGAAGCAAGCAAGGGACCATCCCAGCAATTCCGATCGAGGGGTCAAAAACTGCGTCCAAAATGGGAAAACGAATGGTCGATTATTAGAAAGTCATACTAGCGTAGGTAGAATTAAGACATTAACTAGGAGAGCTGGTCCCCGGACCTTCGAGGGAACTCCGTCGCGGCAGCCGCTCGGAGTTCCCTTACTTTTGCTGCGAATGCAACTCTAACAATACGAGAGCAGACGCGTAAGTAGATGCTTCGTGGCGTGATCGTGAGACGTCTCTGCTGCCAGGTGCTTCAGCTTCTTCTGTTTTGATGACTGCTGATGACGAATCGTAGTCATTGCTACTTTGTTTTGATGACTGCTGCTGGGAGTTAGATTTCGACGACGAATGGAAAATACAATACTCATGATGAGAAAAGTTTCCTTGTGTTCACGTCGCAGCGCAACACAACTTATCCTACAGGCATCTTCTCTAAACTCTTCCTCGACCGCGTGGGGTTTGGCAAAGTGTTCTCCGATAAAGGAAACTTGCCATATTTATTTTTGATTCTCATTCACAAATTTATATTAAATAGAATACTTCTTAATTTCAAAAAGGATTTTTGAAATGAAATATTTTTATATTGTAATGTATGACGGGGTAATTCCGAACACAAGTTTCTATTTGCTCTCAACGGAGGACATGTCACGTCAAATACTTTTTTGTTACTAGAATATTTTGAAAACACAAAGTCGTGTCCCCCAACATTTCATGATCAATTTGATGTAAAATGTATAACAATACTCTTCCATCTTACGACGCATTCGAAGAAACATGTGAAGAAGCAATAAATAACGAACACAAGGCAAAAAAAAAATGAGGATCATTCCCCGCATTCATCAAAATCATTACGTACAGAGTGAGAGTATTACAAATAAATTGTTTAAGAATTTTCCATATTTATAATAATAAATTTATTGTCAAAAAAAGCAAAAGTTACAAATGCGTATGACCACGTGGAGGACAATAAACTAATTTACTCTCCGGAAGCAAGCAAGGGACCATCCCATCAATTCCGATCAAGGGCCCTAAGGCAGAGGCGGATTCAAAAAAATCAGCAAAAGTTCCTAGATAAGATAAAAAGTTAGCTGCGAGTTATAATACTTATATAATGTCAATATGTTTGTAATTTAACACAAATATTTCTTGTAATAAGAGTTACTAACGTGAACTGTGAAATTTTTAATCAATCCTCGCATTTCCTTAATACCATCCTGACCTGGGGTTTTCTCCGGTTTTCCTTCGGTTAGAGGCCTAGGGACGGCATCAATTGATATACTTATTCGCGAATTTAATGTTATTTAATAGTTACGAATTATCAACAATACTTTCCTAATGATTTTAAGTTTGATAATAATATGTACTTGTGAAATGACTTTTCTGTGTTTTATTAAATACAATATTTGTTGGTATTTGTTAATACCATAACACGTGTCGAACTATTTTTTTTTATCGTTAGGAGTATGTTGAAATGTTAAATCCACCTCTGCCTTAGGGCTCTTGATCGGAATTGATGGAATACGTCCCTTGCTTGCTTCCGGAGAGTAAATTAGTTTATTCTCCTCCACGTGGTCAATACGCCTTTTGTAACTGCTTTTTTGACAATAAAGTTTATTATTTTATTTATATATTTAATATACAATATTTTTAATGTTTTTTAACGTAACTCTCTGTTCAGACGTTCACTACACATCCATAAGAGAGCTCTTTACAAGATAGTTCTCTCCATGGCATTATGTAAACAACGCCAGGGATATAATGCGAACCAGATGCGCATTGTATGCTACTCTCCAGAAAATTCCATTACAAACTCTCCCACGCTTAATATTCATAAACCTCACGAACGCAAACCCTGCTGTTGGCTTCGTCTGAAAACAGAAACTCACTGTAAATAGCTTTGGCCGTTCACGCTGCAACACCCTCAATTGTTCGTAAAATCATCACCTGTTCCCATGCGCCTAAGGTTACATTCCACCCTCCCAAGGATCTTCTGAAACATTTCCTGCAGAATAATAATTTCTACAAAACTTTCCTTGAGAATCTGCATTGAGAAATTCTACAGCGTAGCTTCAATATCTCACATTTAAAAGACTGTACTTCCTGTTAATACAGTATTAATGTAAGACGACAAAAATTCCGATTTCATGTGAACGCAAAATTAACGAAAACTCTTTCGCTTCGTATTTCACCCTCAGATACACTCAAATTTTATTCATGAAATGAAAGTAAAAAAAAACATCTCTTCGTGAAAGATTCACTACTATCAAATACTTTCAGCACTTTCATTGGGATGAAAAGTCATTCCTCAAAAAGGTTTTCACCGCTATTCCAGTTTTAAAAAATTAAGATACAAACTTGTTCGCTAAAAAAATATTTTTTGTAATTATCATCAATGAATTGAAGTCTAAGCGCGATAAAAAAAGATTTTTTTTTCTTATTTCTTCCTTCGAAATTCAGCAGAAAGATGAAAGATTTTTATCACATTTCTGAAAATTATTTCAATATAAAAACTACCCTATGAAGCTCATCTCTGCATATTTTTACATAAAGCATTTGAATGACCGTTTTAGAATATGACTCTTTTTACCTTCCCGGAGATGGAGATGTTTTGAAGAGAACACTGCTTTTTAAGTCTGTGTTGAGGTGAATGAGGAACGTGGCTTGTGGGAGTTCCCAGAGAGCGCGCAGTGTTGCCAAAGCAGCAGAGAAAGTCCCGGCACGCGGATCAGCGCGAGCAGTGGAGGTGGAATAATTGCGTGGATGATCCCTGAACTCGCACCCCCCCCCCATCGAAGGGGTTTAGGAGAAACGAAGAGGAAGTAGAATGTAAATACAAATTCGAGGAAAGCTTTTAAATAACAAATGAGCAAATAGCTTTAGGATTTCTAGGTGTGCACCTTTTTTCTTAAAACTCTTCGGAAAGTTACAACTTTGTGAAATTTTGTCTTGAGACGAAGGAGGAGCAATTTTTCAGCACGTTCTTTTTCTTTTTGGTTACATTTATCCCCCACCCCTCTTCTAGGTCGCCTTTTATCATTTATAAGAGATATATCACATCAAATATTTCATTAATTTTAAATAATGATAATAAAAATAATAAATTTATTGTCAAAAAAGCAGTACAAACTGCGTATGACCACATGGAGGACAATAAACTAATTTACTCTCCGGAATGGAGCAAGGGACGTATTCCATCAATTCCGATCAGGGGCCCTAAGGCAGAGGCGGATTCAAAAATTTCAGCAAAAGTTCCTAGATAAGATAAAAAGTTAGCTGCGAGTTATAATACATATATAATGTCAATATGTTTGTAATTTAACGCAAATATGTTTGTAAATTTACATGTACAAGTTATTATCGAACTATAGATTATTCTGAGTATAGTGTTTAAAAATCATAAGAGTTGAAAAAACACTAAATTCACGATGTATTGTTACAATAAACACGCCCCTAGACAAAGCCTAGAGAACCTGTATAAGAAATCCGCCTCTACCCGAAGGAAAAACGGAGAAAAACCCGGGCCAGGATGGGGCTACAGAATTTATGTACACAACCGTGCCAAAGCTGAGTACACATAAAACTAAATTAATATGAATCATAAGAGACAACACAATCATGCAAGAAAATAATTTTTGAAATTGTTATAAGTTATTTCAAAAGTACTACAGCAATGGCGTGATAAAGTACAAGACGAATTTAACTTTTATTAAAATCAATAAATTCTTTCACAGTGTAGAAGCACTGGTGCAGGAGGTAGTTTTTGACACGCGGATTTAAAGATATTCAATTTCATAATGTCTTTTATATTCTTCGGCAGGGAATTATATAGAATGTTTCCTCAGCTTCCAGTGAACATACTAATTGAAAGTTTTTCGTTTCAATAAACGCGGGCATTGGCTGCAGCTATGAAACAATTCGAAGAACATTGTTTCAAAAATAAAAACTACGCAATAGATCTACTTCCTATTTTTTGATGATATGATGAATTGATATGTAACTCAATGCATTAGAATAGGAGGAGAAAGATGATTTCCCGAATTAGTTGAGTGAAATAGCACTTTTCCCTTCCTTTTTCCTAATTCACGTATTTGCACACAGAAATCCTAACCCTAGAAAAAAGTCGTATTTTATTTGCTTTTGTGTTAATAAGTTGTGATAAAATGTCTGGTAAACGTTGAAAACGTGTCTACAGTCTATTGCTTAACGGAAGGATTACTAGACGTGTTTACGATATTGGCACGATTGTGTGTATAATCCATAAAATAATCTGACCCTGGTTCCTCGCCACTTCGTTCTTCGATGTGGTCTGTCGTTCTTGATTATACATTATGGTTATTAAACAATTATTTATTGTTGATAACTTTCCGTCGATGTCATTCTTTTACGAGCGCCGGCAGCGGTTGCTTCATCATCGTCATGAACCGTCGCCTCGAAGCATTAGTCGTCTGCCTTCTAAAATCACGGAGGTTACAACGTAGCAAGGCCCTTTAAGAAGACGACATTTTCCATGGCCTTCTGTACGAATCCCTGCCTTCTCTATTGGGGCAGAGGAACGAAACGATGTGAGGGGAAAGAAGCGGAAACCGATTGTATGAGATAAAATAACTGGACGTAGTTAGTCCGATTGAGTAGGTCTTGGTTTCAAGAGAAGCGTTTAATTTCCCCTCCTGTTGTGTACTGAAGTGGTGGAGAGATGTCGTAAAAGAGAGTGCTCTATTCTCATGCCGTCATTTTGGTAGGAACTCGGCTTATGCAGGTTGTAAATTCCCTGAAAACGTGTGTATATATATCGTAGTAAAAAAAATATCATCCCCTCTATACCGTATTTTCCTTTTTACTTCCCTCAAGCGATACTTCGATATCAAACATCACAAGAAACCAATAGAAAGCAACCTGCATTCTACGTCGAGGCAAACGGGAAACCTGCTGGTTAACCAACCGTTTCGCCACACTTCACGTCTTCTCGGCGCATTTCGCGATACGATCGATATCCGATTGTATCGACTTCCGGTCACGAGCGCTTCGATGCGACTTACGACTGTCAGGAAGCAAGTGACTGACGGGAAATATTCCAGAATCGGAAAGGTAAAAGGCAAGGAGAATGTAAACAGGAGCAAGGAAACGTATGGAGTGTGTGTGTGTGTGGGGGGGGGAGGGGGGATAGGGTACGAAAAACGT
>NNCF01127371.1:119074-161970 GCA_002313205.1 Laupala kohalensis
GGGTCATATTCTTTGGGGGGGGGGGGAGGTATGGTATACTTTCTAGTTATACAAGTACAAGAAGGAATGTGGAAAAATTTCGCAGTCATACTGACATGACCACATACTCATCATCAGTCAGCGACTGTCTGTTATTCCGTTCTTCGAACCGCGAATAGCGTCACCCGACTTACAATTGACAATACTTCTATTCGAATTCAATTCGTATAGAAATTATACAATTAAAAAAATTATAAAATAAGTAGTGAAATAATTGTGTAATTCGTTAGCTGTTGGTTCACTTAGAAATAAATGAAGTGAAAAGACTGGGTTGCCACAACGAACCCATTTCTTTCTTCCAAATCAGTTTTCTACAGCTTTCCTCTCATCTTCAGTGCAAGTCCTTTTTTTTTCTTTTTTTGTGGGGCTTTAAGGGCTCGTCAACAGCAAGATCATTAGAACCCGTGCAAGTCCAGTCCCCCGTCACATTGCCGTATTTTACTTCTTATGATTTCAACCCGGACCCGGTCCAGAAGTTCCTTGCAGTGTCAAATAGGTCTCGACAAAACCCAATGGTTACAGAAATAATTTTGTCTTAAAATTACGCGAATAGGTTTCTTAAATTTTAGTAATGCTTTTACGCACTCTCAATCTTGGCTTTACATTTTACTCCTAGCAAATTCTCAATGCACGCACTTACGCAATCGGGTGCAGTGTTAGATGCGCGTGTCCATCGGTCACGCGGGGGGAGGACGAGTCGTTGGAATATCAGCCGTATCTCAATAAATTACCGCTAGTTGCGCAACGGCTGCTGCGCGCTGGTTCATGCTAGTTGCTCAGCTGATTACCAGCTCTCGCACGAAGCAGCCGACATGCTCCGCGCGCTCTCTGCGATCGAACGAGGGTATTGTAACCTTGGGAAGCAACAGCAGATACGCACTTGTTAGTGGAGAAGCGAAATAACATGTTGTTTTGTTTATTTCAATATGGAGTCTGGTAGGGGGAGGGGGAGAAAAATCAAAGTATCTTCTCAAACCGAAGTTTTATGCATTTAACAGCAATATGTAGTTTTATAACAAAAAGTTTTTCATTAACTTTGCAAAGCAATTATAATTTGCTTCCACGAAAAAACCAACAATGATGAAGTATTATTAATCATCGTGATAAAAATATCCAATAAAATAGTAAATAGATTAAATAAATACATTCTGTTCTATAACACTTTATTATTGATCAATATTGAAGATCATAATTAAAAACATATGGAGTGTTTACGAACTGTTTAATTTTCCTTTGGAATAACTCAAGAAAAGAGATGTGTAATACAAGATCTGGAAGAAATTCTCAGAAGAATATAACACCAATAAAAAAAGCAAGACTATAACACCTTTCAACAACATTTTACCGTTGAGTTCACGTTAAGGTAACATCTTTTTCAGAACAATTCTTCGATCGAAATTAGGAAACATTTTGCTGGATAGCTGAACAGATGCGAACAGACAGGGATGAGGGACTTCTCCTGAGGACTAAAGTCGTGCCGGAGTAACATTGGAATCGTCGTGTCTTTCCCATTAGGTTCGATGACGAGACAATCCGTTGCAGACACCTGAATTGCACCTGTGGAACATCGTAGGCTTACGTCACGCACAAGGCGACACGAGAGACAAATGCAACATCAACTCATCTCAATATTTTATATCTACATGCGTATTTTGTATTCGAAAAGGTGGGTGTTTCTATGTGCGAAGCACAACCTTAGATGGTATGTAGAAATAACGCTATTATAATTTATATTAATATTGATTAATTTAAGAGTGAAATAAAATGCAGCAAACAAGAAAACGGATATTGGGAAATACTCCTTTGTGAAGAGAACCATTCATTGTAGACTGGAATAACTTACCTGCAACAACACTTACAAACTTACCAAAAAGAGTAAGATGTTTCCGCAACCGTCTTCTTGCTTCGTCGAAATGGGCGCATGTGTCGAAATATTAATTTTTATAGAGTCTAATTTAACGTTAAATGTATATTTTGGAATTAATGGGATGGTCCTTTCTTGCTTCTGGAGAGTAAATTAATTTATAGTCCACCACATGGTCATACGCAGTTTGAAACTGCAGTTTTAACAATATACAATTCAATTCAATAGGGCATTTTATTAACAACATTTACATTTTGAATCACATGTGGGGAGACTCTAGTCCCTTTGCTTAAGACATGTGAATATACACTCATACGGGTCTCACGTATATAAATAGTTCTATAAATGTAATTTCTTTCTCGTTGTTACCTCGTGTACTAATTTTCTAACCATTTTGTAGCATATGCGTGTTTTGTATTTTATAGATATTTAGATGTTGGATTTGTTATTTAAGCTCTTATTATCGTATTATGTATACTTCTATTATAATGTTTCCTTTTTTTTATCTGCCACCAACCTTTGCTCACTCGCAGATTAATAAATTAGTATTATTATAAAAGAACAATTTCCTCCAAAAAAATTTTATTTTCCTTGTACGATACAATGACAAGGTTTGTGTACTAGAATGATGCCGGTTAGAAAAATATTTTCCACAATGGTAGAGAACAACGTATTATAATGACTTCTTCCAATTAATGATTCATCAACATCATGAAAGAAGTTTATCGAAATGACGAAACTAAATTTCCGAGGAATGTTCTTAACGGGGCACAGAAAATGGTTAAGATATTCATCTTGTGTAAACGTCTGTTAATAAAACTAATAAATAATAATAAAACGACTCCTTCGCACACAAACTCTGTTTTTTTAATTCCTCCTTTCTTAAATATACAATTTTTTCTCTTAGTTTTAGAATTGAATAACATCTGATCCCAAATATACTTGGCATGTTTCTTGAGAACGTTAATGTAGTGTTATAGCGTAGGTAGAATTAAATCAGTAAAATATTTCAAATGGGCATAAATGAGCAGAGTAACATGCACTTATTGTTATTTCAACATGAAAAATATACTTCACCTACCATTTAAATGAAATATTTGCAATTATAGCTCGTAGAGTAATACATTGCGTCCTATGGAAAAAACATTTATTTAAAAAAAAACAGATCAACTTTTAAATCAGAAAAGTGGTGGAAGTTTATTCTTTGTAGTATTTTTACATCATTTTTATCTAAAGGTAATCGGATATTTGAGAAAGATGTTGCACTTTTCCTGAGGTGATACGCTTCAACCACGAATCCGTTGTACTCGGCAGCAAAAGTTGTTTCAATGCTCTTATGCATTTCAAAATTCCGTAAAATTCTTCATCCTATTTATTCTATTGACTGATACATAGAAATTAAATAATATTTTTCCATCACTGTAATTTGGACTAAGGTTAATCCCACTTTAAACGAAGTCAGTTTCTCTTTAAATAACAAGATCATCTTGATATGAGCAAGGAGTAAACATATGTGATTACCTTATCGATTCATCTTTAATTTCAGAGGAATGGAATTCCCATAGAAGGTCATTGTTTATCTCAAGGTCAAACATGAGTCTATCACAGGAATGTGTCCAACAACGTGACTTTAGCTGTTCCCCGAATCGCTTATCAAATTCGAGAAAACTAATATTTACTAAAAGAGAATTGATTGCATGTTTCATATCCACACGAAATTCTTGTTTTACGATTTCGTTTTGTTTGCTATCTATGCAAAAAAAAATGCTTTCGGAAGGAGGAGAAAATTAAGGATTTATTTCCAGTTACTTGAATAAGTATTCGATACACACAAGAAAAAAGTGTATACCCCTAAGACCAAACGGTAAATAGTTAAATTTTCGGCGAAACACATTAGAAGCCATGTATTCTTACCCGTATAAATAAACTATCGAGTTAATCCCCTTCAGTTTTTTTTCATATCCGGCAGTCAGATATAATATATTAAAATAAATTTAATAATAATAATAATAAATTTATTGTCAAAAAACAGTACAAAGTGCGTATGACCACGTGGAGGACAATAAACTAATTTACTCTCCGGAAGCAAGCAAGGGACCATCCCATCAATTCCGATCAAGGGCCCTAAGGCAGAGGNAATTCATAGATAAGAATAAAAAGTTAGCTGCGAGTTATAATACATATATAATGTCAATATGTTTGTAATTTAACGCAAAAAATTACATGTAGAAGTTATTATCGAACTATAGATTATTCTGAGTATAGTGTTTAAAAATCATAAGAGTTGAAAAAACAACACTAAATTTACGATTTATTGTTACAATAAACACGCCCCTAGACAAAAGCCTATAGAACCTGTATAAGAAATCCGCCTCTACCCGAAGGAAAACCGGAGAAAAACCCGGGTCAGGACGGGATTTGTTTACAGTTTAATTTTGTTGGTTGTGATCCATTCGACTTTCTTGATAAAAAGTTCAATGAGTGAAGGACGGAAAGGAAACCCACATCACGTGACTGGGGAATTATTTACGTCGATGGGTGCAATAGTTCGTCTGTATCTTGTTCGGGAATCATCGACTGAAGGACGGAGTATTTACGAAACGCGACCCAGAGATTCTGACTGGACTCCCCAAGATTTTCACGTCTAATCAATTCTCGAACGAGGACTATTAAACATCACCATAAATAGCCCCACCCACCGGTTGTCGCTTCTCACCAAGTCATCCATGAAACAAGAAACCATATAAACATATAAAACGTATACACAAAAATTGTATATTTGACAAGTCCCGTTGACAAATGTACGGTTTCAATCGTACATTTTCCCAATGGTAAAAACCAAACCCCACTGCTCTTTTCAACACATATGAACTAAAATCTTTTTCGAGGAATGAGTTTAACTTTGGTGGAATATGCATTTGTTTAAGCTCTTTGCAGTTTCTCACGACAATGAAGACAATGGCGAAGAGTTATTTGTTGGAGTGACCCATTGACAGCTGAGGTAACGCAAAGCGACGCAGACCTATTGGGTTTCTCGAAGAATCCTGCGACTGGAGGATCTTCCGTGACGCAACTTCACAAACGTCAACTGTCTACGTTTCTATTCCGAATGAAATTAAGTGACAAAGCATACATAACGAATAAATATATTTTTTTAATGTATTTTTACGCAGGGATCTTTCAGCCAGTGAATAAATAAATAGAAATATCAGAATTCATATAAAATAGACAATAAGCAAATGCATTCATCAAGAAATAACTGTTAATAATGAAACTAATTTTCTTGAGTTTACGCCAAATTTTCCAATCACGATTGGCGTAAAATCATTTGTTGATATTTCAGCGTGGAACCCCTCCCATATATGTCGAACGCTCATTGAGCTGCTGCCACCCCGACTGGATCTTCACAAAAATAAAACTAAGTTATTTCCGTTCTCGAGAGATGATTTAAAATTTAAAAAATGGCGTACGGTCTCTTCTTAACCTTTTCGTATACAATACATAATTATTATGTTGAATTGACTTTGGAAGAAGAAACGCGTTTCTCGTTGGATTGGTTCCGAGTACGTAAGTAGCAACCAAACATTACGATGAATTCCCTCTTGAGACGCCTTCCAGATGCACAACTGAGGTCTCATCGAATCAAACACACGAACTATGACTCGGAGGATCTCAGCGTTACGTAAAGCGATGAAATGTCGAAGCAGCAATAAGAAATGAATGTTATTAAAAAGATATTATAAAAAAATCAAAAACCTCTCCCAATGCAATTCAACAGTTGAAATCTGACTTGACGCAATAAATTAAAAATGAAGAAATTGTTTAAATACATGATAATTTGTAGATGGTGTCGGCGACGTTTTGTTGGCGTAATTAAGAATGAAATTAATTTTTTCGGTCTGTTTCAATGATATATTTATTTATTGTTAAAGTTACCTTACGTAATCTTCCTCCAAACAAGGAAAAGTGGTACAAGTTGTAGCAAATTTTGTCCAGTTTAGTTTTACAAGTAAAAATTTTCTTGGTATAGTTTTCATATAATAAATCAAACACAAAAAAAAGGACACGACTTTTTTGATTCTTTTGAATGCTTTTTTTCCCTTCATATTTCTCGAATTTTCTGGAGGACACGAAGGTGAAATTTGTAACCATCGTCCCCAAAACCTCAAAACACGAGCGAAACATCACTATTTTGTCCAAAACCTTCCGGATAGAAAAAACTCATGACTGGACGTCGTTTCGTTGTAATTTAAATGAACAGATCAGAAAATAACAATTTATTTCGTGGAGATGAAGTCTTCATAATACGACGCGTTTCGTAATGTACATCTTTTCTTTCCTCCCACTGAAATGTCAACAAGAATTTTATTTCAGTAGTGACATGAGATTCAATTGTGTGCGGATAACACATTTCTTTCGAACAACAAAACTGACAAAAATTCTACACTGTCCCTGTGATTTTATTCTATCTATCATTATATATATATTCGTATTTATTTTCGTATTTATTTTCTAACACAAGTGAAAGAGTAGGCTGTAGTGCCTATTTTATAACGTCTCAAACCAGTAGTTAATGAGTTTCAAATATTTTAGCTTAGATAAGAACTGCTATGCAGTTTACAACACGGTCACTACGATGACATAAAATCGCGACCGATCAATACTTGATTGATATAATCCAATAAAACTGTAAGCCATGGACATCAATCTCAATTCATGCAACGGAATGAAAACAGTCACCGTACGACGCGGAGTTGGAGTGCTTCGGACACGAATTTAACATTAAACAACAACAGGACACACGATCCTCCGTGATGCTGTTTCGAGTTGTAGTGACGTTACAGATGACCGTGACGTAAACAAAATTGCTCTCCAGGAGGCTTTGCTCAGTCCGAGGAACAGTTGAACTCAAGTGTGCTTTTCTTTGGAGCGTTGTTACCATTAAACGAAATGTTCGACCAACATTGACCTTTCATACGGAATGGTATATAATAGGGTAAAGATTTATAGGAGCGTGCACAATTTGGCCATTGCTAGTACTGAACCCAAGTATTATGGTAAGATAAATTTATACATAAGATAAATTTATTGTCAAAAAACAGTACAAACTGCGTATGACCACGTGGAGGACAATAAACTAATTTACTCTCCGGAAGCAAGCGAGGGACGTGTTCCATCAATTCATATCAAGGGCAATTCCTAAGGCAGAGGCGGATTCAATTTTTTTTTGCATAAGTTCCTAGATAAGATAAAAAGTTAGCTGCGAGTTATAATACATATATAATGTCAATATGTTTGTAATTTAACGCAAATATGTTTGTAAATTTACATATAAGAAATCCGCCTCTACCCGAAGGAAAAACTAAGAAAAACCCGGGCCAAAAACCCAAAAGTATTTAACAGTTCAATACAACCCTGTACAAACTAACCAGATAAAAGAAGACTCGGAAATTCGTTATAAAAAAACTTGTTTTTTGACAGCGTCGCTATCGGTAGAATAATTTTTGTAAATGTAACAATAAAAGTTTAGTACTTCATTGTAATGAAAACACAGCGACAAACATGATACGTTTCATACTCGTTACAAAAACAGAAAACACGGTAGAAACATGATATGAAGCCCCGTTGAAATCTGCCCGAGTGCCCGGACAACTCCACAATCCAATGTCCACGCAACGTTTAGTCAAAACTCGCCAGCAATGAGAAAACGTAAGCGAACGAGTCATCCGTTCAGATGCAGCATCAACGTATTCAAAGGCGTGTAACTTGCCGAAAATAATGTAATATGTCTTCCTAACAAGAATTTCAGTAATATACAAATAATAAATATTATTAGTATATTTGCTGTAAAAAATACCAGTTAATAAGACGAGGAAGTAAAACACACGCTCCATGCGCAACGAACAGAATAGCAACTGATGTTCACAATAGATTTAAGTGCAAATAAATCCGAAAGTGCTGCCAATATAACGTGAGGTACACTTATCATTACTCGTATGGACTATGGTGAAGTAAAAGAGTTGGCTACCCTGTGCACAAGGACTGTACCGTCATCAATAAATGATTAAATGAATTAATAACTCATTTACTGATAATACTTTACAATAACGTAATAAACGTAATTTTCGTCTTCTTAGGTTCCATTATATCTGACTTTGAGTAACCAATAATAACAATAATGTGAGCATGACATTTTTCTCATATTTACTCTATACTCATTATACTCAATATAAACACTATACTGAGAATAATCTATAGTTCGATAATAACTCGTACATGTAAATTTAAAAACATATTTGCGTAAAATTACAAACATATTGACTTTATATATGTATTATAACTCGCAGCTAACTTTTTATCGTATCTAGGAACTTTTGCTGAAATTTTTGAATCCGCCTCTGCCTTAGGAATTGCCCTTGATCGGAATTGATGGAAATACGTCCCTTGCTTGCTTCCGGAGAGTAAATTAGTTTATTGTCCTCCACGTGGTCATACGCAGTGTGTACTGTTCTTTGACAATAAATTTATAAATTTATACTCCATAATTACGAATTGAATCATATGTCCAGTATTATAGAGAACTGCGGAGGCCTGTGTTCAATGGCTGTTCGAATATCAATAAGAGAACATTAAATGACTCATCTCGAAGCAAAAGAGACAATCTTGGCTGGTTTCTTTCTTGTAAAAGGGATACAACAACAACCAACAAGAGTTTAAGAAAAAGTGAATGTTTTAGTTTTGAGACGAAGCAAGTAGATGCATCCAACGGTAATATATTTCGAAAAGAGTTTTTTTTTTCTTTGGGCATATTATTCGCTGTATTGATAATATGGTCGCTTCCGTTGAGAAAATTAGCTAATTCCCCTCCATGTACGTAGTTCAAACTAGATTTTTTTTGTATAGTGCACTAAGACAATCCAAGAGCTTCAGTGTCTTCAGAATCTTGACCTAAAAGTAAACAAAAGTATAAAAATAGAGAGAGAGAACATTTTTACGTCTACTCGACTTCAAAACTACCATCGCTTTCAAAAGGCGATTCGAGTTCACTTTTCCTATTCATCAAAATACAACAAATTATACATCGAATTTTAACTTATTCCATTGCGCGTTATAAAGTAGGAGTTTAAAACATTTTACTTCCCTCTGAGTATTTTTTATTGTGTTTGGAAGGTAAAAACAATTTCTAGCATTTTGAAGGGCAGGGTCAACGATTAGCTCATCTTCAAACAAATTACGTTTTTTAGAGAAGGTAAAATTGTTTTTTTTAGAGAAGGTAAAATTGTAAAACTAACACAGAGTAACAATTTCAGCAATTCTGTGTAAACATTTAGTGTCCTGTGCTTAACTGTTTTGCTAACATAAATTTTCTGTTTCTTTCCAAACACAATAAAAATACTCCGAGAGAAGTAAAATAAATTAAACGTATTCCTTGTATCTTATAGTGCAGAATAAAATAATTTATTGTGTTTTGATAGATAGGATAATTAAACCGGAGGCTCAAACTAGAGAATGTTGCTTTTTGAAATATTCGTCAGCTGAGATCCTAATTCTTCCGAATGCGAAATCGTGAATTTGGATGCCGTCCTTGTTTTGAAGTAGGCAACGAAGCGTGCCGTCCATCTGCCCGTGACAGAGGTCAAGTTTCATGAAAAGTGTTTCTTTTTCTCCGATGTCTGAGAATGTGTATATCCATCTTTTGCCCCAGATTGCGACTCGTGCCGTTTTCTTCTTTTTTTTAAGGTTTCCCAGTTGAGAGAAAGCTTCAGAGAGGGACGTGGTCGGGTCGGCGCAGTGTCTCGCTTCAACAGATTTGACGCGACTTCAAAATGCTTCTTGATTCAGTAAACGATTCCTTTGTAGTGTTATTTCATATTAAATGATTACAGAAGAATATTGAGATTACTTTAATCGCATAGGTAATAGTTAATATCAATTTGTCATTTTTATTATAATAATAATAATAAATTTATTGTCAAACAAAACAGTACAAACTGCGTATGACCACGTGGAGGACAATAAACTAATTTACTCTCCGGAAGCAAGCAAGGGACGTATTCCATCAATTCNATTCAATTTTTTTTTGCATAGGTTCCTAGATAAGATAAAAAGTTAGCTGCGAGTTATAATACATATATAATGTCAATATGTTTGTAATTTAACGCAAAAAATTTACATGTACAAGTTATTATCGAACTATATATACAAGTAGTATATAAACGAACACAAAAAATATTAAATATATTTTAAATATATAAACTTTGAAAAATCAATGTATGTGTACGTATATTGGGAATTGAAACGAGGAACTTTTTTCCTCCTCTTCCTCTGCGCGCCATGAAACACAAAACATTGCACACACACACACACACCTCACTTTAACTTTCCACGAATGACTCGTCAAACATTGATGTTCGTGTCGGCTATTATATACCGAAAGAGAGAAAAAAATCTGTTCCACGGAGTAGGTCTGTTGAGGTGGGAGGTCAAAACACGGAGATGCATAAGGATTCTTGTATTTGTTCTTCTTCTGCTAATTTCTTTAAAACACAACGTGAATCATTACACCGAAGAAAAATAAAACATGATTTAATATTGTATCTATCAGTTAATAATTCAGCATAAACTCTATTCAGGAATTCTCTGGACTCGTTTGAAATGAAGCACAAGAACTCTAAGTACCAACATGGCGGCCGAGCGCAAAGGTTTCGTGACTTATGCTCTGATGTCACTTCAAAGGAAAAAGTGAAATATCTTTGTCTAATGACCTCTAGTGACCTATACATAAAAGAGGTGTAAGAAATACTTCAAAGCAAAATTTATTACAAATCAAAGTAATCTTCCATCATTTTCGTGATTTAAAAGTTGGTCTTATTTTGTGAATAAGTGTTCTATGGGGGTGGGAGGCTAAGGGGGTTATAGTCTCCCCCCATTAAACCTGAACTCTTTAACAGATACAATTGAAGTTGATAAATGGCATACTTTGGTAAAGTATTACCAGATAATAATTATTAATTATAAATATTATCGTTATTAATAATACTAGATTAATAAAATTAATAATATCTTGTTAATAAAACTAACAATACCATAATAATAACTTTAATAAAGAATTGTTATTATGAATAATACCAGATTGTTAATTATTTATTTGATGCATTTTATTTGAAGGTAATATTTATAAATTTTATGTTGTAAAACCATAATTTTTAAACATAAAATGCTTCTCGTTTAGCCACACACACACACACACACACGCACCGTTGATCCGCCCGTAGCAACCTCTCAACGTGCATCTCGCTCGATTCGTAACGAAAGAGATGGCGGCAGCCGCCGCGTCACGACGACGACCACCTCTGGTGCGGTCGCGCTGCTGTCGGGGGTTCTGTGGCGGCAGAGGAGGCCGTCCGTCCGTGGTGGTGCCGCGCGGTGCCAGCCGTCGGTTGCAACTGCGGTGGTGGGTCGGGTGGAGGGGGGAGTGTTTCATGGCCACCTACGCGACCCATTAAGCGAACATTCCACGGCCACCACCCCTTCCTTCTCTCACACTCGTCCCGGCGGGTCTTCCTCCTCCAGAGGCGAGTCGGAAGTATCTTACGAGTATATTAACTCATAAATGTGATCTCATGATTAGTGATCTGCACTAAGTATACCATAATATATTGTCTGCTTTGATAGGTCGTTACTTATTCATTCACATATTACTTCGTAAACAAAGAAGGACTTTTCGAAATTAAAGACATTTTAACGTGACCCACTAAAAGGCGAACGTCAAACTGTTTCGTCCAATAGGTGAGAGACTTTTTCTATTTTTATTATATGTTACCGGTTTAATTGCGAGAAGACAGTAGTGTCGCATTATTTTCAAGATTGTCGCAATATTTATCACACAAAATATAGAATAAACAAAATATATTTCAATCATTCGTATAAAAAAAATATTATCAATCTCTGTGTTATCCTAATATATGGAGGCGCTTCCTCCACAATTTTTCGAAACGTTTCTAAATTATTACCAACTCATTACTGATGCTTGCAATAACCACATCTGTTATTTCGAGGCTACTACACGAACAAGGGGGATAAAGACACATGGTTATGACTGATTTATTAGGACTTAAATAGCCTCATATCTTTTTCTTTTTTTCAAAACAGAATTTTTGAAAAAAAATTAACTTGGTAATTGTGGAGCTTTAGCAACATTATCAAAGCATGATAAATTGAAAGACGTTTCAATTTATGAGCAACATAGAAGCGCCTTTCAATTTATCATGCAAAAAAAATTAATAACTTATAGTGTGTGGTGCATGAGAAATGGAAGAATGAAGTTTGCTTTGCCATACCACAGTGATCCTTTTCATGCTCTCTCACATGATTTTAACGATACGAGATAATTCATGAAGAATGTCTTAGTAATATACAAAGGTACTGTTAACTACAAAGGAAAGAAACCCTTGCTAATCTTCATGTAAAATATATTCTCCTAAGTTTTCATTTTATTACAATTTTAGGTGACTAAAAATATCACTTTATAGTAAAAGTCACCATTTTAACTTCGCTTCGAGAAATGCAACGTAAGAAAAAAAACATAAACGGAAATGCACTGAGTTCATTAGTTTATTGTATATTAGTCGCAGTAAATTACTTTATTCTCCTGAAAGTGGTTATAAGTAGTTCATACTTGCTCTCTTGACATATTATTAATTTATTTATTAGGCAGTCTAACTGGCTTGATGTTGCTATGGAAACTGTACTCAATGTAAACAACGCTTTTACTTCGCCATCGTCCATCAGGGTACCTCGCGTTCTGTTACGAAGACATTCGAAATTGAATCCATTGCCAACCTCGGACACCAACTCAATTCACTTGCTCCTGTGGCGCTGTTCTGTTAACTTCTGCATCGAGCGTGTGAAACAAATATTACCTTGTGTCTTTCTTTGTTGTGTTATTAACTTGTATATCTTTACAGCAAATAGTCGTTTTTGTGACTACTATTAACATTTATTTGGATATTACTTCAATTCTTCGTGACCACGCTTTCCTTCAAATTTTCGCGAGTGAGCTTCAAGGATTTGTGTCGTAGAGGTTGGCAATTTGTTTAAGGCAGCCATGTTGAATAATTTTAGGTTAAGTATCAAAGTGACTTTGAGTGGAGTTGGGGAAGAAGGAAATGGATCTCTAAATACGCGACTAATTGAAGAATTCCAAAAATATCTCAATAAGTGTTACACATATTTCAGTGTATTTCAATCTCAATAATAAACATAATGCGGGTATAATTATTGCTCAATATGAAAATCACTCAAACAAAAACTAATTTTGGAACAGTGTATTCACAAACCCATTAAATGTAAAATATACGCTAAACTACTGCCTCTCTATTGGTTCTGTTTTCAGCATAAATTTGGTCTCGTAGACTTTTTTTTTTTAACAAAGTAAAGGTTATGTTTTGTAATTTTCTTTTTTCTTGTGAATGACGTAAAAGTAATAATGATTAAAAAGAAAACAATGCGACGAATTGGTCAATGCGACACAAAGAGCTCGTGATAAAGAACGTGATAACTGGTGTAGTGGTTAGCACCCCTGCGATCATTGCAGGAATCCCGGATTCGATTTTCGGTTCGTCGCCATTTAAACCTGACCGAAAATTATCACTTATCTTCTCCACGTTAAGGGTACACGGAAGAAACGTATGCACTAGATGACTCGCCAACGTTTCGGACATCCTCAGGACGTGTTAATATATTTCAACAACACACAACCATATCAACGAATAGAACTGCACATGATGCCTCGAGTAAGAAGGATGTGTCTGGTTGGAGAAGTTATGAAATATTCTAACAAGAAGCACTCGGGACGGAGACAATACGTAGGCCAAGAGACAAATAAATTGAATATTTTGTGTCATTTTGCCAACGTCTCCAATATTTGTTGTAGTCATTATCAGAGATATAAAACATTTTTGTCTCTCCTAAATGTAAGAACTGCAAGAAATGAATTTTATATTAATATGTCTGGCGTAAATAATCCCCGTTGGTTATTATGGCTGATAATCTTTCAAGTATGTTCTTTTCTTCTCTTTTGATTCATTATGTCCTCCATACAGAGAGTTCGCTAACGTTCACTTCAGTCTTTAAGAATGACGTATGAATTTACGATGATGAATATTCTTGATCTCTCTTTCATTTGAACGATGAAAAAAAGAAAGAAAGAAAGAGATAAAGAAAGAAAGAAAGAAAAAGAACAGCTATTACTCGCTCCCAGAAATATTCTCTTCCAGGAAGATATTTCACCCGTTTTCCTCACGAAGAGTCACACGGACCCGAACGAATCGCCCTGAAGGCACTTCGCATGTCGTAATTCCGGAGGAGTTCCCTGGGAGGAGTTTCCTTTTGCATAACTGCTGTCGCCGCTCAGCTGTCCTCTCCTCACCCTCTCCCCCCGCCAGCCACCCACCCCCCAACCCCTTGCCACCCTCCCATCTCATACCTCTCACCCACTCCGGCATTTGTTATTTTCGGATCGAGTCATCAACTCAGCAACAGCAGCACTCCATGCAAATGACGTCAGACACTGCGCTCACAGCGTCATAGAAGCGAAGCAAAACACACACCTGCTGCTCCACATAGAATTCGAGATGGACGTTGATTGTAATAAAAAATTGTAAGCCAATTATTATTCCATTAACAGATTTTCCGCGACAATACTCATTTCAAGGTTATGAATTTCGCACAGGAAGGATTTTCGTGTGATGTCCATTAAAAAAGGGGCAAACTTTATTGTTTACAACAATTGAGAACCAAACATCGCACGATAAACGAAACAACAAACTTGAACGTAGAAAAAGGCTGGTCAACAATAAATCCCAATATTCTACGCGAGAACAGCGAAAATGAAGAAACATAGTTGACTAAAATACAGACAATGCTTATTTAATGCTATTTCTTTCTTTAATAAATAAATTTGTTGTCCAAAAACCACGTACAAGCTTTATACTCTCCGGATGCGAACAAGAGACCATTCCATCAATTCCGATCAAGGGCTCAAAGGTAGAGGCAAAGGATTTAACATTTCAACACTTTACTCCCAAGATAAGAATAAAAGCAGATCGGTACGTGACATAACATTCAGATAATACGAACATCAGTTTTGTAATTAATAAAACACGCACACAAAAAATTGCTCACAAGTAAATTAGTATTATCATCAAAGCACAGATTATTCGGAATTTATTGTAAATATTAAATCGTAAATATTTTTTAAAAAAACTGGAGACCAATTAGTACAGTTGGACGAGAGCTTAGAGAACCTGTATATATGAAATCCACCTCTTCCCCAAGGAAAACCAGAGAAAGAAAACCCGGTCAGGATATTTCCACGATCTATCTCGAGTCCAATTATAAATCTTGTAGAGTGTTTCTGTTTTGTTTGTTCGTTTGTTACGAAATGTTCCACGAAAATTCAAAAATTTCGCTTTCCTAGTTTTATTCAGGTTGATAATGCAAATTCCTTGTATAATTCGTTATCGCGCCATTTCATAGAACTTCGTATTGATAAAAGCACAATATTATTTTAATGCATTCTTTTTATTAGTTCTTATGACTCATTATTGTTATTTTTTTATCTATACCCAACCTTGGTACGATTGTATACGGGAACTCACCAGTCCCGTCACGGGTCACGTTTTTCTTCTTTTTTTTCAGTATCTCGTTTGTTTCTGCGAGAAATTTTTTTTTTTTTTTTAAATTTCGACACCTTTTTTTTTTTGCGTTAGTTGGCTATCTCTGATTTTTTTTATAAATATATTTGCAATAATTAATTCACACAGCTATCAAAACAATACAACTACAAGACTGATATAACTGATTTGTTATCCATTTCTTCTCGTTTGAATCAAATTATCAACAAGAACAGTTTACAGTCAGTTTTCCTCAACCAGTAACAAAAGGTCTCGGTAATCTCTCAACCGCAAAAACACGTTCGTTCACCAGTTGAAGAAAGAAACGAACATAAACTAATTAATTTGTTGCGTTTTCACTCCTGATAAGAAACTGAGCTAAACAACTCCAATGTAAACGAGGAACGTAATGAATCGGAATGCATGTTGTTGTTTTTTCCTTCCAGAATGCGTAACACTTTTACCGTAACTTATAAGGAATTGTTAAAAAAAAGAGAAAAAAATCCAGGAATATTATCGTGTTAATTAGGTCATACAGGTGATGTTTGGAAGCAATTAAATTTTATTTTCACGTCTACAAATGAGAAATGTTATCGAAAACTTTCGACCAAAAATTGACACTTTATAAACTCATAAGTGGATAGGGCTCATGTGAATGCACAATTAGAAACGCATAACGACAAGAGATATTCACTACAACATACGTAAGGGAATCGTGTCAAGCAAATCATGTGGAAGTTGCGTTTCTGGCCCCGATCGCCTCTTAATATCGCAAACATATTGCACACAAGTGTATCAGTTAGCGATTCGTGGTTTCCGAGAACGACAAACAAACGAACAAGCGATGCATTCCACGTCGGAAGAGTAACCCCACCAATATCCCCACTCCACCCGCCGCCGCCGCCGCCGCCCCCTCCCTTTGCCGCACCCTTCATCTCCTTCTCCGCAGCATTTCGCCCGGGTCGATCTTCTTCTCTCAAGAATCAGCAGTGGGAAGACGAAAATTGAACTACGACTTAGTAAGGCTCTTTCTTCCTCTTACACCTAAACTAGTGAACTGGAAGGGCGACAGTCAGTTTCCTAGTACCACACCATCGTTCATTCTCGAGCAGTTTAAGATCCCTCTACAGCTATAACATACTCGCTCGATATGAATGAGCATTTTCCAAGGAGAGTATGATTCTCATTTTTGTTATGCGACGGATATAATACATAATGGATGACAAAAGGTGATATTTTTCCTGCGATGAAGTGAAATAAAAACAACCTGACGAATTTCCATATCTGTGTTTGCCGTTCTTGTTTTGTTTCCATTGTTATGAGCAAGGTTTTCGATGCGCGCTCGTTTCAAATGCGTTCACGTGACAGGTGCGTCACCAACATACACAGCTGTATTCAGTAAGCGAACCGAACCACACAAATAGCTGTAACAGTGTTCGTTTCGCGCACATTTAAAAACAATTACACGATCGTTAAACTTTTACAGTTAAAAAAAAAAATTAGTATTTTCATTCTTCACAGTGAGAGACACTTAAAACATAATATTCGTCAGTGAAAATAGCTCTATACATTGGTGTAAGCCCGTTCGCGTGTATATTCTCTTTACATGAATTCATATCTCAAAATACCCTTATCTGCAACAGGATCGAGCTTATCATTATCAGAGAAACAATGGCATGTCACATTCCACTAAACCAGTACAGGGAAGATTCACGTGTACAAATTAAGATTAGCACAAACGCAGTTCGCAAAGAATTCTGTCTCGCCGCAGTGTGTATTAACACAAATCAATAAATGCGTAGCAGTCACATGTTTTCATCACATTTAGATGCAGAATTTTTGTATTATTACGTCACGGAACGAAACATACCACGACTAGTAGTAGGTGTCAATGACAGTTTCAAGCGTACACTCACCGTTCGAGATCTGAGTGGACTGCGTGGTGACTTCAAAGGAAAACAACACACTGGCACATTTCTCCTCTTACAGACGTTTTAGAACACGAAAGTGTTTTTTCTTCTTTTTTCCTAGATAATGGCCGAAGCGATGTCAAACACCAAGAAAAACGACGAAACACAACACAAACGGAGACGTGAAACAGATTTGCAACAGACGAACAGCGGAACAGCGAACGATCGTGGATCGACCCTGCTGCACCCACACGGTCTTCCCAGCGACTGTGCGCCGCCGCGACGAACGGCCGACCGGCAGAGCGTTCTCCCCTCTGCTTCGACGTGCCGTTCCCCTTCCACCAAGCCCCTTTCCCCCTCCCCTCCTCCCGCTGCCCAAGTTCCGCCCATCGTCACCGCTGCCCGCGGGGCGGTTCATGCACCGTGCCACAGCAATAACACACACACACGTGAAGCACGCAAACAATTATGAATAGAAAGGATAACAGTACGTATTAAAAAAATATAATTAATTAATATTATTAAATGATAACAGTACGTATTAAAAATAATTATAACTGTTAAATCCGCCACCGCCCTTTGGACCCTCGATCGGAATTGCTGGGATGGTTCCTTGCTTGTTTCAGGAGAGTAACTTGGTTTATTACCCCCCAAGTGGTCATAAGCAGTTTTTTTTATAATAATAAAGTTTATAAGCGGTATTGAGATACTAATGGCGCATACTGAATCCGAACATTCTTCCGAAAACAAACTCGATATTCATAAAGTGTTTTAAAAACGTTTTTGAAAAATTATACCAAAAAATAAACGTTATGGCGAGATGTGAAAAGTTTTAAAATTTAGTGGAAGGTACAATCTTTATCTCACGTTTAAAAAATAAGCCGCATTATACTTAACACTGTCCAATTACTGAGAGTGTTTGAAATTTCTTTAAATAAGCAGCTTAATTTGTATAGTTTTAATTTTTAAAAGGAAGTTTTTAACTGCTTGACAATAAATTTATTTATTTATGTTTCTATTATAAAACAGTTTCCCTAAAGTCCTTTTCTCATGAATTATTTATGTTTTATTCATTAGCACGAAATGATGAAAAACAAATTAGAATTACAATTTTTTGATGAAGTGAAATTGAGTGTAGTATGATTTCAGAGAGGTATACAATACACGCCGGAAGACGTTATTGTAGTCCATTGCTCAACTGACGGAAGGAGTCACGACGACCGAATCTTAGAAAAACGCGATGTATATATCATCACAACGGATCACAACGGACAGAGAAAATGGCGTGTACAAGATTTGGAGCAATTACGAAAAATGGATTCATTAATTATTGTGAGTGTTTCCAGTTACTTTGGTTTACGGATAAAATGTTTTATATGATCACGTCTCTGTGAAAATTTTCAAAATACATTTGTGAAAAAAAGAAATTACTAAATGTAGTATATGGAGATACATGAGAATGGAGAAAGTCTTGTGAAATGAAAAGTAAGGGAATAGCTTGCATCTTGAGAGAAGTTCTCACACATCCAATTTGTCTTCAGAAATCTCACTCAATTTGACCTGGATTTGGAAGATGGCATCCAGATGTGCGTTTCTACGATTGGCTTCAACTTTATTTTTCTTTCTTGAATACCGTTCGAAGGTATTTCCATTCAACGTTTCGGATCTAAAACGTTCAAACAATTACGAAACTTAAAAAACGACTCATTCGTTCGTCTGTTGATGCTTCCGAGGTCTTTTGAAATTTTCAATTCATTACAGCTGCACAAATAACTCATTATATTGTACCACACAAAGGTCCTCCATTGTACAAAATTGTGAAGCACAATACCTTTACAAAATGTGCTATTGAAAATTCTACAACTCTTTTAAAAGACTCGAAAAGATAAATGATAAAATGGGCTTGAAAATAATTTACAAGATAAGAGACAAAGCAAACAATTCTTTTATAAATACTTGGAATCAATGAAAGAGGCAAACGCATGACGCCATATTTATTGATGTAAATTAAAAAATAATTTGTGGTGCAGAGACCCAAACAGTGATTTGCTTTCAGTAAATATTTTTAAATATTATATATAATACGTTTATATAATATATAGAAAAACTAAATATTTTTAATGGTCCATTTTTATGACTTTAGAATCTCTTACGAGTAGAAAATAAAGACAATGACACTGATACACTGATTAAATATTTTCAAATTTGAAAGAAAAGCAGCATTAAATTAGAAAAGAAAATATGCCCAATAAAATCGTATTAAAGTAGAAAATTTTACAAATTGTAATTTTTGTGAAAGAAAGTTTATTAATTAATTCTCTCGACGTTTTTGTAAAGTAGAAAATATTTTAAATAATTAAATATGCAAATGCCATTCTAAACAGTTGAGTGAGCGTAATATTTTTAAAATTTGGACATTACGTAATTAGTACATTGTTTCTAGAACCACTTGAGAGAAAAAAGTATAGTCATAAGAAATGGACCGCTTGATAGAAGAATATCCAGTGTCTATTATTTCTGTCTTTTTAAACTATAGCGAGTTTCTTTAAAAAAATTACAAATATTTTTCTTTTTTCTAGTGCAATATTTCCATGACGGAGTATATAATATTTTTTAGGATGGGGGTTGCATTCAAATTTGAAATAATGTTGTATTGTAATCCAAACTGCCGTAGCGAGCCCAATTTTCTTGTGGTTGGATGAAAGAAATGTTCCAAATATCAGTTACGAGATTTGACGCGTGGAGTGAAAGAAAGCAGGACATCGTGAAAGGAGAATGTAGAAAGAGAAGAGGAGACAACCAACAGGAGGAATACGAAGAGAGATAAACAGTGAGACACAATGGAACCTCTCTCATCCGGCCTCGGATCAACCGATACTCGTACAAAAGTTGTTTTAATCTCTCTCATTTTCAGGGTATTATAGCTGCTGGTAGGGTATAATTACTCCAATATCGATTGCTTCACGAGTCTTTTCTTCTGGAAAGATCCTGAAAAGTAAAACGGGGGTGACTCATACAGTGGTCTGAAATGTCGAAAACGTGACCAAAAGTCTAAAATTTTGTTAATTTAGACGAAAATGAGTACAATGGGGTTTCAGACCACCCTGATTACGAATTTGATATCAAATCAAAAAATTCAAAATGGTGTATCCAATATGGCGAATCAAATTTTAAGAAAATATAAATAATCGGGCAAAAATCAGTATACTGGTGTTTTCCAACATGCTGAAGACGAATTTGATATTAAAAACTGGCAACAAATTTTAAATGGAGGTACAAATCAACGAGTACAGATCTATTGGATATTATTAAAAAGCCATCAATACCTTTTTTACAGACTTAAACTGAAATAATGTGTACAACGNTTATTAAAAAGCCATCAATACCTTTTTTACAGACTTAAACTGAAATAATGTGTACAACGTACTGGCATTTGAGTTTGTTAAAAAGTCTTATTTTGTAACATAAAACAGTACAATACAATTCAAAAAAGTTTAACTGTCTTCTGGATTTGTCTTTTTCCTTCTGGGTCAATTGCTTCTTCATCTTCATCCCCCAAAATATCGTCGTCGGAATCATCACTCAAATGTTCAATGAAGTCACCATCGCCATCTGGTGTTTCTTCGGTGTTTGCAGAAGGAACCAAAAAAGCTACTGCTTCTGGTGACATGTCCTTCGATTTCTTCTCAGGTGTCTGTCGCAAAGAAGTAAGTAAGACGAGATCCGTTCACGCCAGAATCCTTCTAAAAACATCTTCCATGTTGTCAACTCGAGAACATTTTCGAGAGAAGAATTCTCGATATATTTTGATTAACTTATCAGTAGACTCCTGTGCACCTCCTGACAGTTTTCCTATTGGCAATTCTGCAGCAGCTATTATGTCTGGTCCCCCCCGGGGACTTAACATCTAGTAAGTACGTGTTTGGCGAACACGGGGCCCCGAGCCGAGTCTGGCATTACTCCCACTTACTTGTGCCATGCTCCTTCCTTTCTCTTTCCTGACCTCCCTTGGTCACCTCTTGTTCTTTTCGATCCCGACGCCATTAGGTCTAGGGTGTCTTTAATTTTCCTCATTCCTCTCATTTTTTGTCCTACCCTTCATTTTTTGTCCCCCCTCATTGTAGCCCCCCTCCATTTGATGTATGTTGTGAGATATGTTTTGGTGTGTTGTAGATCAGGAGGGTTTTTAGTGGGTAGGGTTGAATCATTCGACGAGTCCCACACGCGGGGAGAGTCATGTTGGCTCTCCCTAGTGCGTAACTGCATTTTCCCTACCTGTACAAGTTTTTCGGGCTCCAATGACCTTTGATGTCGACATGAGCCGTAAAGCCCCACAAAAAAGAATACTATGTCTGGTCCATGGATTAATAATCTGTGAACTCCTGAGTGCATTCCGTACTCTTTAACTACGAATCTCTGTGTTTGCATTATATTATCTCGGAACCTTTCTATGTTGATTTCATGTCCGCTTGAAATTACTTGAAGAATTGCCTGAAATCGTGTGACCAGTTCCTCGGAGACTCCTGTTATGTGAGTTGACATAGCAGTGTTTTCGAAAAAACGTCGTATCCCTCTTTGGTGCTTCCCAATCAATGAGAAGACCCAAGTCTTCTTTCTTTAAAGGTTTGGAAACTGCACGAGCAACTTTATTCTTTTCTTTTGCTGCTTTGTCTTCGACTTTACATGCTAGCCATTTTTCGGTATTCTTTTCATATGAAATGTGTATAATACACATAATGGACGTTAATTGAAGTTGAAAGAGAAAGTTTAATTTCGCTTCTCGTTCTTGTAGCTGATTCGTGAAGCAAACAGTGAAGAACATAACCAAACAATTCGAAAGAAAGGGGAATAGTGTGGGATATGTAACTTATCTCTAGTTTCTCATTAACTTTTAAAATAATTTTACTTGTTTTCTGTCACGAACATAAATTTAAAAAAATGTTTAATGTTGATCGAATAATTAAGCGAGGGCTTATAATTAAGAACTTACCTTCTACATTATCCTCTATTTTACGGTTTTAATATACACTTCCACAGAACAAAAATATTTCGTCTCAACTGAGCACTACGTTTTCCGTCCGCGTTGAGTGGCGCGACGGACACAATAGTAGTATCTATGTTTCACCCGAAATGCGACCACCAGAAGGAAAGCTTTGCCCTTTATATGCACGGGAGTTGAGAGTCCCAATATTAGCGTAGCCAACCTACGAGTTCAAAATTCCTAACAAAAATTTTTATTTTTTACTTTTGACCACGTATTCGACACTTTGAACCACTGTGTGACGTGACGTTAGGAGGGGTGAGTACAACGGGGGTGGGAGTTACCCTCTTGCTTCCAACATATGAATCAATTTTTTTTTGTGTGTTCATTTATGCATGTAGTATGTACATACAGTTCGATAAAAATGACATGTCGTTTCCTTGTTTGTTCGTGATAACCTGATAAATTGTAGGATCTATTGGAACGAAATTGTATCCATGGATTAACCGACCCCAAACGGGTATCCGTCCCGACCAAACCGGTTAGGAGCTCTCAATCTCTCTCCCTTATCCCCTCTTTTTCTTTTCCTTCTCTCCGATCCAAAGCGAAGGCAGGAAATGAGGAACAGAAGGATAACACGTAGTCCTTGGTAAGGTACAATTTCAGCAATCGTCTGGGACAACAATGGAACATCATGGGACCTTGCCGCCAGAGAAGGTGAACCACTGAAATTGAAATGGAGGACAGTTTGATGAATTCTAAATGAGTCCTCGAAACCACAGGGGGTAGGGGGGAGGAGGTAGGTTTAGCTGAAGTGCAAATAAAGAGAGCTGTAAAGATGGAAAGAGGAACTTTATTCAACGTGAAAAACATTCACTTCCCCTTCACAGCCTCACCCTCCTCTCGTTCCCTCTCCAATTAAAAATCTCGCTCCACATTTACACACTCAACGTTTAATATAATATTGACCTAAGTATTTTCTCTCTCTCTCGAATTATCAGAAATACTACTTTTTTTAAAACGGTTACTCACTAGTATCTTGAGCATCCTCGGTTTCTGACCGTTTACTTTCTACATCCTCATGACGTGAAGGCACAGACGATTTTCGCCGGGATCGCATGTAGGCCTTCTCCTCCACCTTTTCCTCTATCGATCAATCGATATATCGAACGACCTCTAGCTTCTACGCTCTAACAAGACGAGATGTAGGAAAAATGGAATTGTACAAGACATCTAAAAAATAAATTACGCGCGCCGTGTCCTTGGGGACGGTCGCAATAGAGACATCACAAAACTACAGCCGCAGTCTTTCCTTCTAAAATAATTAAGAAATTCTCTAGAATTTTAGAGTTTCGAATTTTAATAGTTAGAAACAGAATTTTCAGTGAATTCGTTTTCGCGGGGAAGATCTTCCAAGATGCGATCGTTGACCAGATTCTTCACGTCGGTCGCCAGAATGAAATCCAAATGGTTGAACGACTTCAAGGGCACCTTGTACAATTTTTTCTCGCACAGAAGCGATTTGTAGAGAGTTTTAACATCCTGAAAAAAGAGGAAAACCAGCATTATTGGTAAATTAAATATATAACATTCTTCACCGAACAATTCACAGCTAATTTGATCTTGAGGGGGGGGGGTGAGACACAAAAATTCCTTATCGACTCGCCAACGTTTTGGTGATTTGTTGCAACATTCGTCAAGTCTCACTAACTATTAATAATAATAATAAATTTTATTGTCAAAAAAGCAGTTACAAACTGCGTATGACCACGTGGAGGACAATAAACTAATTTACTCTCCGGAAGCAAGCAAGGGACGTATTCCATCAATTCCGATCAAGGGCCCTAAGGCAGAGGCGGATTCAAAAAATTTCAGCAAAAGTTCCTAGATAAGATAAAAAGTTAGCTACGAGTTATAATACATATATAATGTCAATATATTTGTAATTTTAAGCAAAAAATTACATGTAAGTTATTATCGAACTATAGATTATTCTGAGTATAGTGCTTAAAAATCATAAGAATTGAAATAACACTAAATTCACGATTTATTGTTACAATAAACGCGCCCTTAGACAAAGCCTAGAGAACCTGTATAAGAAATCCGCCTCTACCCGAAGGAAAACCGGAGAAAAACCCGAGAGAAAAAAACAGAAAAAAAACTACATTCATGATTCTATTAACATTAATATTGCTTGGATGTTTGCACTTTGAATTTTTATTTATTTCCAGCGAATGATAATATGCGCGTTTTTCAGGAAAGAATTATCCGAGAAGTAGCGGAACATTGAACGCAGACGTATCCACAGTGGAGATAACTATTTATCAAACTACTAGAAATTGAGTGAGCACCGCTACGTATAATTATTCCACTACATGTTTCTTATGGAGCGTCTATGTCATGGTAGAGATTATGAAGAGTACAGGAGAAGGTTACAACAATGAACAACCGAAACGTTGGCAAGTTCCGGCAAAGTTTTAGTCTCGATCTACCCTTCGAGAACCAATTAAGGCTAAATAAATTGATGAATAAGAACTACCACATTATTAAATATTTCCATCGTTATATCTATGTTAATAAAAGTGAATTCTATGGAACGTTCGTTGCATGGAAATCGATTAAATTATTTTGTATCTTCTTTAGGGTTTTATCACAAGTAAAATGCAAAATATGATTCATAATAACGATAAAATTAGAAAAGAAAAGAAAATCGGCTGCTAATCTTAGTATAGATGTGAATCCTCACTCACTCGTATGACTCTTCACTATGAAGCTTACTGATGTGTCCGCAAGAGTTCGATTGCGTTACGTGAGGCGGACAATCAATCCACTGAACGAATCATTTACGATGTGACCGAATCGTAGAAACAAAATTATTTAAAGGCTGCGAAAAAATATTGTTTTCAAGTACGTAACCTAAAAGTGTAGCTTTTTATTTATTAAAAGCTTTCCGGGGAAAAAATAGTATTTTCCTTCTGCCTCAATGTTAAAATAATTCGTAATTGCAAACGTTACTGAAAACTCTTTATTGTAGTGGGTTTTCTTTGAGTTATTAATTTTTTTAATTAACAAAAGGAAAAATTTAATATCTCGAAAGTAGAGAAATATGGAAAGAAACAAATGAGAACTTAGAATAGAAGTATAAAAGAGCCCCTGGTGGTAGCAACCAATCAAAGTGAGCGAGTGCTCTGAAAAATATTCATGACATAAATAAGCGACCGAAGTGTTAGCAAGTCTTTCAACAACGTCCTCATGAGAAAACTAAACGACATACTCTTCTAAATGATATTTGTATGCAACATGTTAATAATACGTAAATTGTAGTATACTGCTTTCCACGTGTGATTTCGGGGAAAACATATTGTTTTATTCAATTATGTGATAACTGAGAAATTATTTCACATAATATTTTTGTTAAAAGGTGAAATATACAACTAAATTAAAAATTTAATAATAACGTAGAACTTGACGAACGGCGTTTCAAAAATTCAAGGTGAAATCTCGGGTGGTCAGAGTCCCGAGAGATCAGATTTGTCCTCAAAACCTAAGGAAAATAGCTCTCACGGTTGCAAAGGGTTTAAAGGGCACATGTCAACCCCCCTACACCCTTACCCTCAACAAAAAAAGGTGATCTGTCATCTGACGTGAAACCAAGTAACCAAGCAGCGAGTGAGTAACTACACAGAAAATTCACGACTGAACGTTTACTTTGTCTTCACTCCAAAGACGTATTTGACCACGAAATCAATTCTTGAGACACGTTGTGAATAACATTGAAAATTGAATAATGAATTGAATATAATGTCGCGGAGTGATAACGACTTAATTTTACTTTTCAGAGAATAGACAACACCATAGACCACTACTAGAATCGTGTCATAGGGATCGGAGTTGTTCTGTCAACTGGTAGAGTCATGACGTCCTACAATTACGTAATGCTGGATCATGGATGACTTGGCAACGGTGAACCGTAGGCCGGCTTGGTTCAATGCGTTAACTTTATTTCAGCCAATGGATTGCTTACGCATCCCAACGAATTGCGTTATCGAACTCGCATTCCACGCATCGAATGAGTCACAACTTAACGTAACTATTTATTTATTGTGGTCATGCTATATTTTTTTAGCTTCTATGATGTTGACGACTAAAAATGTGAATTGTAAGTATGATTTACACATAACCTATAATCAATGCAAGTCATCCCCCCGGGTAAGTATTACCTATTTTTCATGAAAAGTAATCGTATTGCTAATTTTTTAAAGAATGAACGTTTTGAAATTTAGCTAAGATACTTCTCCTTTAGCCGACCGTCCTACGAGATTGGTGCTGTCAAGTGTCAGAGTCCGGTCTGGTAATTAATTGTAGGACATCATGGTAGAGTGCGTCACAGGAAGGAAATATCGATTAGTCTCGATGTGAGGAGATCGAAGGACGACAGGTGACGGATGGGAGTTTCGAGTCACAACCAGAAAAGTAGACTCTGTACTCAACTTGGCTCGGAAACGCAAATGGAACGCAAAAGTGGTGGCAGAAGTCGACTTGCGGGTTCGCGCATGCGCGTTGGGTTACTAAAATGTCTTTTGTGAAGTAAACGGTCACAAAATGCTTAATAAACAGTGAACTATTTGGCGATTCTTCTAATTCCAATCTCCTGACTGGACTCAACCCTCATCCCCAGCCCAGAGCGATTCTGCTGAGTCTTTGTGAAACTATCGATTATTCTGACTGCGCTCAACTCTCCTCCTCCGCGAAGTCAAGCGAAGTTGACTATGGTCAACATTTTTCATGAATGGAATGCACGCAAAGTTGACTGTAGTCGACTACAGTTGGCAGTAGGAGTATCTGGAAAGCCCCAGGAGGGTGTAGAGAAGAAGGACATCGTGGGTTGTGACGCGATCAGAGCAGAGTTCGGTTGCCGATACGCGGTGACTGACTTCATGACGGAGAGGCAACAAACGGTTAGGTTAGGTTAGGTTAGGTTAGGTTAGGTTAGGTTAGGTTAGGTTGTCGACGTCATAAATAGTCAGTGATTAGTTCCGTTCGTATCATACAGTGAGGTCTATGAGGTTGTTCCTCCATTCAAGGTTATTCCACGAGGTCGTGGAATTCCTTTACATGTTAGACGAACGAATACACTCGCTGGGAACCGCGCACGTCCAATTTTCGCTTCCGAGTCAAGACGCAACGGCGGCAGGACGGCTGCACCATTTCATTAAAACGCTTTTAAAACACAAACATTTCGTTCAAATTATAAGATTTAAAGATGTTTTTAATCTTGCGTAAATGCACAAAACAGAAAGTGTTAAATTTTATGAGAATTGATTCTTTCCTCGATGAATTATACTCCTAAACTGAAGTATTTTACCACTCCTATTTTTAATAACGTTTTTTCGATAACGTAGGTAAGCCTTAGTAGATAGGGATATGTTGTCGCGGAATTTTTTTGTAGAACTCTTCGAAGCTATTAATATTGCCACTCATAGTTGTCATCTATCTCTCTCCGTTTAGGCAGCGTAAGGGAATATGGCCGATTCCCCACCCCCACCCCCGATTTCATCGATATTTATCTTCAACTTCATTTTTTATCCTTTTTTTCAATACTTTACAATGAATAAATGTTAGCCCTTGTTCATCCTGGACATCTTCACTATCTCTTTGCTAAATTTCATCACGATTCGTGTAGTGGTTTAGTCGTGATTAAGTAACAAACAGCCAGACAGACACATTGGATTTCGCGTTACGCATTTATATATTAGTACGTATATTGGATTAGGGGTGTCAGTTCAATGAACCCAACTATCAATCGTTTGCGAATTGATGAAGCTTGAACGCTTAATCGTGTGTCCTCTTCAGAACATTGAAAAGTATTTCGGGGTGCGAGATCAAAGCGCCGACTGCTCCGACGACATCCGGGTCCAGGGTTCGACATCTCCAACGGACATCGTTTCCTTCTCAATCAATTCCTGTGAGGTTCCATTGTCCGAATGTCAGATGCCGACGAGCATCACCGATATCTTCGCCGTCACTCAGCGAATCCTGAGACGCATGACCCAAGTGTGCGCTGCTATTTAGTTAATGAAACGTCGACGGGTTTTTCTCCGGTTTTCCTTCGGGTAGAGGCGGATTTCTTATACAGGTTCTCTAGGCTTTGTCTAGGGGCGTGTTTATTGTAACAATAAATCGTGAATTTAGTGTTTTTTCAACTCTTATGATTTTTAAACACTATACTCAGAATAATCTATAGTTCGATAATAACTTGTACATGTAAATTTACAAACATATTTGCGTTAAATTACAAACATATTGACATTATATATGTATTATAACTCGCAGCTAACTTTTTATCTTATCTAGGAACTTTTGCTGAAATTTTTGAATCCGCCTCTGCCTTAGGGCCNCCATTGATCGGAATTGATGGAATACGTCCCTTGCTTGCTTCCGGAGAGTAAATTAGTTTATTGTCCTCCACGTGGTTCCTCATACGCAGTTTGTACTGCTTTTTTACAATAAATTTAAATTTAAATTTATTCATTTAAACGTCTAACACAATAGAGCTAATAATATTTTTTAACCACCTTAATATTTACAGTATTAAACACTCGACCCTTCCTTATAGATTTCTAATGCTTTTTAATCTCAATCAATGAACGTTTCTTCAGCAGTTTTCAACTCCGTGAGGTATTTCAGCGATGAAGTTGAAACGAATTTACCAAGAAAGATATTTAGATCATATTTTAAGTATATTTACCATCGTGCTAAGTTTAAGGCTTTGAGGCTGGTAAAGGACGAAAGCATAACTTCGAGGTCAGCTCTCGCTAAACAGCACTTGTGTATTAGATAATAAAAAAGCTATTATTATTATTATTATTTGTATGAGCTTGAGGAAGAGAAGGAATTAANGTAACTTCGAGGTCAGCGCTCGCTAAACAGCACTTGTGTATTAGATAATAAAAAAGCTATTATTATTATTATTATTTGTATGAGCTTGAGGAAGAGAAGGAATTAAGAGGTACTTTTTCTATTATTTCGACGGGGTAAAGTTTTGAGAAATAAATCCGCGGTATTATCTTGCAGAACCGTAGTTTAGAAACGAATTACTCAGAATCGTTGCAACCACGATGATATATGTGAAATTCGAAGTGTTCAAAATCACAAATACAAATTGTGTATTTCGGTCGAAAGCTGTTAAAAAACTGCTTATCTAATATGGGAAGCAAAAAACGAATGATACCGTCGAAGGAAAACCGGAGAAAAACCCGGGTCAAGTTGAGGTTACTGAAACACTGCACATAATCGTGCCAAGATAGAGAATTTTCGGGTGATCCTATGTACCGTAAATATCGCATATGTGATAGATGAGTATTCAAATCACAATTTATTCTATTTAACTGTTTAAATATAGATGGAATAGGTTGGCGTAATTGAAAGTTAAATTAAGTTAATTAATTTAATTTTTAAGTATTCTAAAATGAAAATTTGTATATATTAATAAACACATGGTTGGCGAGACAACACAACTTAATTTAATTTTTGATTTAACTGTTTGTTGACTTTGTCCCAAGGATCCACTCTATTTGTGTCACGTTAAAATTGAAATAATTTTGTGGTTCTCTATTTGTGTCACGTTAAAATTGAAATAACTTTTTACAAATTTTGACAATGAATGAGAGTTATAATATTGCCTCAATATTTGTATAAATTTTTGATAATTCGTGCAATGTTTTAAGCCTAACCTTCTGCATCGTTTCGCTGTACGCACAAGCAGTCTATAGATTCATGATTAAGAATCACGTGACCGGCTGCATTCACAGACAGTGGCGTAATCAGGGCTATACAGCATTTTCGTTTAAAATTTATGGTTTTACAACACATATTTTATAAATATTACCTTTAAATAAAATGCATCAAATAAATAATTAACAATTAATAATCCGGTATTATTAATAACAATAACAATTATTAATCTGGTAAGACTTTTACAAAGTATGACATTTATCAACTTTTTTGTGGGGCTTTAGGTCTCGCCAACGTCAAGGTCATTAGAGTACTCTTTATCAACTTCAATTTTATCTGTCAGCCCCTTTAGCCGCCCATCCAATACTGTTCGCAAACACACATCCAATCATAAATGGAATAACGCCCCAGGGGACTTACATCTAGTAAGTACGTATTTGGCGAACACGGGGCCCCGAGCTGAGTCTGGCTTTACTTCCACTTACTTGTGCCATGCTCCTTCCTTTCTCTTTCCTGACCTCCCTTGGTCACCTCTGGTTCTTTTCTATCTCGACGCCATTAGGGCTAGGGTTCATTTTCCTCATTCCTCTCATTTTTTATCCTACCCTTCATTTTTTGTCCCCTCTTCATATTATGTGCCCCCCTCATTTTAGCCCCCCCTCCATTTTATGTATGTTGTGAGATATATTTTGATGTGTTGTAGATCAAGAGGGTTTCTAGTGGGTATGGTTGAGTCATTCCACGAGTCCCACACGCGGGGAGAGTCATGTTGGCTCTCCTTAGTGCGTAACTGCATTTTCCCTACCTGTACAAGTTTTTCGGGCTCCGATGACCTTTGATGTCGACATGAGCCGTAAAGCCCCACAAAAAAAAATGGAATAATACGAGCGTGCGAATGTACCTCAACCGACGCCAACCAATCGTTCTCAGCGTACATGAGGTTCACAGGGACGTCGACTCTGGAGAGATCGTAGGGCGGTGGTTCATCGGATCCGTATTTGCGTCGATTGTCTAAGATTCCGTAATCGAATTGCCTGAATCGCCCTGCAAAAGAAAAGAATATTATACTCTAGCATCTTCACGTCATCTAACCGTTTTATATTTCATAATCACAATTCAACACAGGTTGAAGAACATACAACAGTAACTATAACGAAGAGTCTATACAGTGATCGTAAAGCTATTTAATAAGTCTTTTTAAATTTAGGAAATGAATTTGTTTAGCGCACTTTGTAAAGAGTTAAAATTGTTTGAAACAAAACAAAACAAAAAAGATTCTATGACGATACTGTCGTTGAACAGCTGAGCTCTGAATCAGTAGTAGCTATAGCAATCAAGAGGAGAGTATAGAGCTCACTGGTCCCGAAATTCTTCTGATCACACTTAAACATGGTTAGTGTTGTTCACCTATATCCATAGATTATTACCGTAGCTCACCTGACAAAATCATCTGAGCATAATGGAGGATCGTTTGAGTGGAGGCGCCAGCTGGAGTGTGACTTAGAAGCGCTGGAAGGATACTCTGGCAAACAAACAGACAAGAATGAATTTTTTATTATCATAATTTATCATTACGTTGTTTAGTCGGAACTTCATGATGACGTTAAAAAACATAAATAAGAATTCAGTAAAGTTTGTCAAATTTTTGTATTGGTTTGAAAACTGATTAAAAAATTAGATACCATATATCGTTTTTGAAAATCAATTAAATTACATAAAAAGTATCATATCAAGAATAAAAGGTTGTGGATACTCTGAACTAATTTGTCTCTCGGATAAACGTTTACTTAATTGTTCTGATCCGATGTCTTGGGTTTAATATGAATATGGCAACGAACATTAACAATGAAAACAAAGGAAGAAAATAGCTTTTTTGTGCATATTTCCCTGCTTATTATTTGTTGCATTTCATAACTTACACGTTGAATTTTACTGAAAACAAACTGCGGTGATTTTATCCTTCCTAAGATTACATGGCTAACTAAATGTGTTACATGAAGTAAAGCACAACTGNCATTTGCCGAGTAATTATGAAATTCTGATAATCAATATCAGGGAGAACCATAATATTATTGAGGATAGTTTCATGACCCGTACGCATCTATGTTCTTACAAACGAAAATTCTCGATTCCACGGGATGAAAGAAATATAAAGGAAGAAACGCATAGAAAAAATACAAATGGAATAACAATAACGGATAAACTCAAAAGCGATTGGGTTACGAAAGTATGCAAATCCCCAAATTTCCAGTTCTTAATATTATTAATAAGATAACTAATTTAAAAATTCTGAATTCTAACTATGAATGAAAATCACAATTATCCGTTATCTCTAAAATATATATGCATTCACTATCAAGATTTTCTGGACGAAATTGTCTCAGTAAGATATTGCAAAGCTCTCTGGAGAAACTGCGAATATGTTATTACCTACAAAATTAACTGCGCTTCCATCAGAGGTTGAAAGATAACTAATAAAAAGTAGCTCAGGTGGTAGCGTTGTCGATCATCACCATGTCATCCCGGGTTCGATTCCCGATGGGGCTGTAGTTTTTCGCATTCATATAGCTGTGAATTACTGCAAAGCAAACCTTCCTTCCTCTATCCAGCTCCTCCTAGTATCAATAACTAACTATTACNCTTTTCGCATTCATATAGCTGTGAATTACTGAAAAGCAAACCTTCCTTCCTCTATCCAGCTCCTTCTAGTATCAATAACTAACTATTACTAACTACTTCTACTAACCCCTCCTCGTGGGCCAAGTTGTTGGTTAACCCATCTAACTTGCCCACCTATACTCATACCATTCTACCCTCCTACCTCCTATCGCTCCATGTAGATAAGCTTCAATAGCACTAAGCTACGTTTCCATCGCATTTTACAAATACAATAGAAATTTTTAAAAAACAATACTGATAAAGAAGTGGACTCACGTCGTTGAATTGTTGTTTATCGAAGCCGCAGAGGACGAACATAAAGTTTTCACAAATTTCTTCTTCAATCTTCAGCTTTTCGCAGCCCCACTTCGTCAGCCACTTGATGATGAAGTTTTGGGGAAGAAACTCTCCGAGTCCCAGCCAGTGAACGAGGAACTGCGAACGAATCAATATCAATCGAAAAACTTTTTACTACTTGAAGTCAGAAATCATTTTAAAATACATATTCATTCACTAGAACGCTTAGTCTTCATCGAAAGTGTAAGATTTTGGATCCTAATACACGAAGTTCACTTAGAACTTATATAAAATGCAATAAAACGAAAACAGCCAATACTGTAAGCGAACTGCAATATTATCCATTAGCGCATCACTGTGTACTTATTCTAAAACATTGTTAGTTTATTATTCGTTAAGTACTTGAGTGCACGGATGAAACGATTAAACTTTTATCATATTCGAATACAAATAACTCAATAAAACAATACTCAACTCAAATTACTCGATTAAACTCGATAATGTTAAATCCTTAGCGTCTGCCCTTAGGAATTGCCCTTGATCGGAATTGATGATATGGTCCTCCACGTAAGTAAAATCGTTGATTCTCCTCCGCGTGGTCATACGCAGTTTGTAACTGCATTTTTGACAATGAATTTATTTATAATAAATAACAAATTAAGTGCACACAAAGTTTAGTCTTCGCCAATGACGCCGCACTGACCTGTACTCTCTTGACCTGAGGCGCTAGAAGCCGCAGCGGGCCCTTGATGTGCTGGACGAAGGCCACTGGCGCCAGTGCGTGCATTGAAGAGATGCTGTTACTGGCCACTTCCGGCTTCACACTGGCCAACGCGAAGAACATGGTGGTTCCCATGGAATGGCCCACGTAATGCACAGACGAGGCGCCAGTCACGTTCAGAATGTACTCGAACATGGCGGGCAGATCGTACACGGCCATTTCATGGAAACTGAAAGAAGAAAAAGTATAAATAAATTATGCCTTTTAGTGTTCATTACTTCCAACAATTATTTATATAGTTAACCAATTTAATATCATAAACTATTAAAAATATGGCTTCATTAGGACGGGGTGCAGTTTTCGAATTGAAGGAGTTCTACAAGAATAATGCTGGATTCATCTGAAATCCAATTTTCGAGAGTTAAATTGAGGCGAAATTTTGAGGCCTATTAAAAAAAAATATTTTCCTATATTGTACGAAGTAATTACGAAATCACTGTTTTTTGTTTGTGAACGTGCTATTTTTTTCTACACTAAAATACAAAAAAAGGTACTAATAGAATCCATCTGATACCAATAAAAATTCCCGTGCAAATCCCAGCTAGTAATTAAGAATGATGGTGAGGATATTACCACTAGTTTTCGTCTGATCCGCTTTCATCAACCCCTGAGAGATAAGAAAAACCTTCTCTTTGAATCCGCGATACAACAACACTCCATTCGTCCGTTCGACACAGAGCTGTCCAATGAGGTGTAATCTTGACGTCTCTCTAAGTTCTTTGTCTGAAATGGGGCAAGACATTTATCATTAAACAAATTTGAAAACATTGTTGTTGTTGCTTTGCAGAATGAGCAACGTGGTGTCACATAGACACGAAATACCGAAACAATCGACGAAAACGGAAGAGAATCAGCGAAACTTTAAACCGACGATAATCCAAGTATTACAGAAACTGTAACATTAGTGGGTGACCCATACCTTCTCTGGGAATGAGTATGGGAGAGATAAAAACTAATGTAACACAAGATACATTAGTTTTTGAACAACTTTTGTCTGATAGTATGCGACTATAAAAAGGGTATAGTGTTTGGAAACTATATTCACTGACCCTTTACATTATATTTACGCACAAAACCGGAATTCGCTCATTGGACGAAAAAACGCGGGTTTTTACAAATTTTCCTTTTTTGCTTCTTATACGAAAATAACATTTCTTTCGTACTAAATATTTAAAAAAATATTAGCTTCGAGTATGAAAAGTTTAATTTTTGTTGAGAGGACAAAATTAGTTTTGGTCTCTTTCGCATGAACTATAGTGTTGATCACTTTGTGAAAGCAGTTCTGCCAAAACTAGTATCGGTCGTTTTCTTCGTCACTTCGCCGAATTCGGGTTTTGTGCAATACTTTGTTCATCATTAATGCATTCGCTCCGAAAGAGTATTGAAGGGCAATGAAGGAATTGTCTGTTTCAGATTACCTGAAGTCCCAATACGGTGAAGAAGGTTTCGTGGGCAGATACACATGCGCTCGAGAATAAGTGTTCCCGCGAGCGTTTCCCATCCACACGTCGAAACCAGCATCCGCCAAAAGGTACGCTGAAATAAAAAATAAATAAGATGGAAAAATCTTCCCGATTGGTATTTGCTCGTATGATGGACAATTTTTCTTCTTCTTTACCTTCCGAACACTTTGTGATCACTTACCAAGTATCACTTACCAACTCCAGCAACACAGAAAATCGTGCCTCGACTCGAGGCAAAATAGAGGACGTACATACAATCTTCATTAATGTGATACACTCATTGGTTCTACATTTAATTCAGAAGAGTGTTATCGGAGAAAGCTAAATAATTTTGGGAACAAATTACATCTTTTGTGAAAAAGTTGTATTAATCTAATTAATTGTTGAGTAAGGTAAATAAAGCACTGATTAGTAAATAAATTCCAACTCAGTGAGTTGGAAATGTGAAATTTATTCCATCCTACATTCATGCTCTCGAAATTCGATGAGTGGTGTCGGGTCATGCACATAGCGTTTCTGAGAAGAAGAAAATTGTGTAAATTTTCAATGTCCCAGGATATAATTGCTCGCTACGACGTATGTTGTTTTCATTTTGATTTTACGAAAGTTCTTTCACTTACCACACAAAATACGCAAAGGAAATTCTCGCGAGCAAACTCAGTCTTGACATTCTCCAATAAATAATTCGGCGGATTTAGTACCAACGTATAACTCTCAGATGATACTTAGTTTTATTGTGTACAAGAATAAGTTTAGTTTTAGGAGATTTGTTTAAATATTATTATTACCATATAAAAAATGACGCATCTTCGAACCTTCTTTTCAAATCTTTTTAACATGATCTGACAATGTTTACCAAGCAAAAGAGCGGCAATATTGTGTTCACAATACAATTTCTGATAAGCATATAGCACACAAATATCATGATATGGTCAGTATTAAACATTTTTAAATCACAGCTTCGAAGTACCTATTCGTGGAGAGGTGTTTGCAACGTCAACAGCCAGCTGAAAATTGCGAAGGATCGACAGGAGGACCCGAACCCGGGACCTCCTGCTCTGGCCGCAGGCGCGCTATCCACCAGTCCGTCGCAATTTTCACCTCGCTGTTGCAGCATTCAACACGTCGCCCCGCATATGGCCAATGTTGGATCCATGTCGGTCAAGCTTTTATTTTTCCTTCGAAAAATTCTATTCGTATACATAACTCGAAATAATGAACCATTGCTCCGTTCCTGAATGTTAAAGTCGAGGTGGGTTCCCTGGTTCTGGTTTCCCTGGTTTAGGAATTTTGTGGAGAAATGAATGAATGAGATGAACAAAGAGGTGACTTAGAACATTAACGTACTTAAATAATAATTTTATAGAATTCGCGAGATCGAATATCCAAACCCGTGACACCGCTGATCCCCCACGTCAAAGATTTGGAATATGTCCAAGAGAGTTAAAATCTATGTACTATCCATAACTTTCCGTCCATATATTACCTGTCTCTTATACACATCTAGATGTGTATAAGAGACAGAGAAAAACNGCATCGGAATTAGCGCGACAGTGCTGTCACCTAGCGGTGCGAATACGCTTTTTGCTTTACCCACCCAAACCGTTTGCAGGACCTGCCAGCACCCAATCGTAGGAGCTGCCCATCAAACCGTGTTGCAGAAACACCACTGGTTTCTTCTTGAAAGGTGGCTCCGTATTGTCGCTAGTAGTCGTAGCTTCTTCCGATTTTGTCGTGATCGTAATCGGACTCGTTGCCGTCGGACTCGTATCCACGATCCAGGTGGATGTGTCCTGCGTGCGGTGACCAATGGGAAGAATACCTACGACACAAATACATTCCACAGACAAAGAATGACTCGAGAGTTCTTGTAGCTTTCACATTAATGTTCCAGTTCACATAGCTGTGACAACTGAAAACCAAACCCTCCTTCTCTCAGCCTCATCCTAATACTCTTACTATAACTAACTACTCCTATTAACCCTTCCACGATGGCCAATTTGTTGGTAAACCTACCTACTAACAATAACATTCCACCCACCTCCAACCTTCTATCGCCTCATGCAGATAAACTTCAATAGCACTAAGCTACATTTCCCATTTACAAATACTACAAACGTGTTCCTCATGTGACAGAGAAGCGACATGGTCGTCACGTCATCTGAAACAACCCCCACCACTATGACGGGAAAGGTCTGATGACAGCCACGTTAGTCTCCTTGCCCTAATACAGGACATTTAAGTTACGTAAAGAATTAGCCTGTTTCATTCATCAAATATTGATAAAACCGTTTATCTTACCTTGTCTTAACATTTTCATTGATCATCATCACTAATTTCCCGAGAAACCAACGTAAACAGAAGCAAAGATCGGCCATATTCATTATCCTACGTCCTCTTAGATGGTGGTACGCGCTCAGAGGATCCTCTGAACTATGAGAATGTATACGATACTCCTTGGAATAGCATTCGACTTGTTTTCCCTCTATATCAGAAGGAATCTAAAATAACTAAGAAGCTTAGGCGATGGACTGAGAGAGCAGCGTTTTCNAGAAGGAATCTAAAATAACTAAGAAGCTTAGGCGATGGACTGAGAGAGCAGCGTTTTCATGTGCGTGCTGTAGGGGGAAAGGCTGCCTCAGCTTTGTATCTGAGACGTATCCCAATCCTCTCAGGAGTCAACCTCAAAGCTCCTCCATCTAAATACGAATCTTTCGTTGCGCTCATTATACATCCCAGTTCTCAGACGAGAAGGAGAAGTTCTTCTGAGAAACCGGAAAGGTGAGAAAATACCACATCAAAAGGTTGGGAAACCACATCCGTAGGTTGAGAAACCACATTCAGAGGTTGGGAAACCACATTCAGAGGTTGGGGAACCACATCCAAAGGTTGGGAAACCACAATCAAATGTTGGGGAATCACATTCAAATGTTGGGAAACCACATCCAAATCTGTTCTGTCAGTGCGGGGAGCTCGAAAAATGAACACGTTATCAATACGTAAATCACTCACTGACTGACCGAGGCATATTAATTCTTAAGTACATTGGGAGGTTGCAGAGACTAGGAAATTGAACTGTAGACCTCTTTAGTGGTGTAATGAATGAGAAAATTGAGAAACGTGCAGAAAGTGTAGGCTATCCGTTTGCACTCACCTGTAGGGCTCTCTGATGATGCGTCGGTGGCAATACTTGCATCGCTCTTCGTGGAGGAAGGGGTGAGGGTGTGGAGGGGCGGCGATGGCGGCGGAAGCGTGGGTGAAGGGGTGCGGGGAGACGGGGATGGGATAGACGAGGGGGTGGGCTGCGGCGGCGACGGCCGGGTGGGGGAAGTGGGGGTCGATGCCGTACTCCAAGTCGTCGTGATCGCTCTCGCCGGGATGGTTGTTTTGGCGTCGGCGTCGTTGGTAGTAGTAGTAGTAGTTGCGGTCGTCGCGTGGAGACGGGTAGCCGTCGACGAAGGGACAGTGGTAGTCGTGGACGTCTCTTGCTGCGAGGAGTTGACTTCGAGAGCGGCTGAGCGGCGGCGGATACGCAGGGTGTGAGGATCCCAAATCCTGTACAATACAAGTGGAAATGCAAAACAAACACCCCTCTCACTAAAGGACTACGTTGCCCTTTAACTTTTCACTTGCGAATACATCGCGAAGGGATGAGACTGCTCATTGATAACATTCATTCACGTGAAAATAGCGACGAGAGGAGAATCGAACCTGGAACTCCCGCAGTAGTCGGACTACACTAAGCGGCACGAAGGCAACCGAAGGCCGGATGAATGTTGTGTAGGGGCTTTGCGGAGTATAGGCGATGAAGTGGACTGCGCACCTGCAGCCAGAACAGGAGGTCCCGATGTATCGCAACTTTCACGTGACCGTTGAAGACGCAATTTTTAATCAGTGTTATATTTTTTACGTATCCAAGAAATATATGTGATTAATTTTTTACATATACATTGCTCGTTAAATAATTTGCAGCAGTTAAATTTCTTACAAAAATACTAGTCATTCCCGAATGAAGTCTCACTGGTTGCGTGGATGAAATGTGTCGTTCATTTTTAAAGCAGCAATTTTAATGAATGCTACATGTTTTTAATTATTTTCCATATCGTTCATGGGCTTGTCCTCTCCGTGGGTGCGGTGTCAGCGTGATTGGTCGTCACCAAGTCATCCCGGATTCAATTCCCAGGTGGTGCAAGATAAAATTTGTAGCTTTTCATTTCCAGGTCTGTGATAGCTGTAAATAGCTGTGATGTATGAAATGTTCACCCTCTGCGACTAACGACCGCAGTTGTAATACTCGGATACAGCTTCAATCTGGATCCTATCTAGACGCTGTTCCTCCGATCTCGGTAAAATTCGCGATGTGTCTAGTGAGTAAACTCACACAAAAACTGAACCTTACTGACACTCGTCATTTCGTGGTCCATAGCTGACCGAAACGAGATACATACATCGATTATGGGCTGCAACAGAGGCACAATTCAAAAAAATATGAGGTGCGTCAGTATTGCAGGTGGAAATATAGCATTTTTTTCGCTTTGGCACCTCTACTTAGTTCAAAAATCGTATTTTTTACTTGTGCTAGTATTACAGCCCATGATAAATAAGCACCTATGTTAATTCTTGTTACGTTCAAATCCTTTTGTATGCTCTTGTGTTTCATCAAATGCATTTTGCAACAATGTTAAAATACTTAGGAAATAGGTCGAGCGAATGAAGCGTCTCATGCAACACTCAACAGAAAGTGTAGAGGCTAAATAATCTTTGAAGTTATGCGACACATGTCTACATTTATCAATCTGAACACACGCCATGTTTCCAGGACAACATTCAAAAATAAAAATAAAATATATATAGAGAGAAATACTTCGCGTGGATAAAGTTATCGTCATCGTCGCGACCACCGTAGGGTTAAAAGCACTGAAATTTATCTCACATCTTTTTGTTGCTCACACTTCGACGCCTACATGTGTGAGGCGAATCTGAGCGCAATCTATCTACAGATCAGTGCAAACTGGATTTTTATGGTTCCATCTCACACCTCTGATCTCTAGCGTACACGTCAGTAAGCATGATTAAGGGGCCAGTAATGAGAGCGAAATTCTTTATCTATTGGACGGTAACCAAGTGTTATTTGAATCGACAACGGCCAGGAGATAATTGGGATGAACCGCGACGCGAACCCGGGACCTCTGCACTGGCCGCAGGTGTGCTGTCCACGGCATCACCCACCTCGATTCGTCAAGTCTGTACCCAACATTCACCCGTTCTGTCTGTTCCGGTGAAGACAGTTTCCGCTCACGCGCTTCCTAAATTTGAAATGTAATTTAAGGAATGTACAACAATCCCTGTTAAAAGTTTATCTAGATTTTAGATTGCATCATGTATTTTTTTTTCATAGACTTTCTCCTGCGAGAAACACGGGTTATGTGACCCGCAACATCGAGATGTATAATGAAGTGTTTATTGCCTACATCATCCATTGTACTATAATCATTTCACATGCAAATTATTGAATGAACGTATTCATTAAGCAATCCATGAGGTGATACTGAATGAGGAGGTTCTGACGTGTGTGTGTGTGTGCAAGATGTCGCTGTAAAGAGGTTTCAAAGATGAGTGGAGTAGAGCGTTCTTCGCCTGGACCCTCACCTTGCACGCAGGGCCGTGCCAGTTGCGATGGTCTTCTGCAAAGTAGCATCCGTGCTGTCTGCGGACACAAGAACAATTCACGCTCTATCAATATTGAGATGCGTAATACGATCCATATGTACTAAGGAAAGTGGTGGTCACTATCATCATAGATATTCTCTTTGTCCGTGAGATCCATGGAACCCCAAAACGTTATTGCTGGTTATACACAGTGAGAATTAAGTATGGAGACAAACTTCAAGGGAAGAGTTCCGACAGGAAAAGGGGCCAAAAAATGGAATGGTAATAATATGCTATATTATCCATTCAAAATTTTGCAAATTAATAAATTGGTACCATGTACCCATGGGCATCTTCGGGGCCTGTTGTGGGATAGTTTGAATTCTTAACAGTAGAACCCCTCGTAATCGGTTTGGTCGGGACCGATACCCCCTAGCCAGTAACCCGTTAGGCCTCTTAATCCACGTTTCCTGTGAAAAACGTTTTGTTCAATAAGAGCCAATTATTTTGTCTGGTTATCATGATAAACAAGCAAATGAGACGTCATTGCTACTCATTTTATTGTACTGTAGGTACATTCATTCATACATACATAAACGAACACGAAGAAAAACAAACAATTCTCAGAAAAGTAGACTCTGGAGCAAGAGGGGAATAAAACTGGCGAATTCCTTCACAATCCATCCCCCACCCCCCCGATTTGCTAACCACAACACTGACACATTGTACGCCTAACGTCGCTTCACCCCGCCTTACTTTCCAGCAAAGGTCCGTCAAAGAATGAATGTTTGAGTCACTTCCTGCCAGCTATTACACGCTGGAAGAGAGAAAGAAAAAGTATTTCATGGGATAGACCGGTTGATTAAAGGCGTTCTACTGTAAGGTGTAGCATTCCAATGTGTAACATGCCAGTACTACTCGATACATTGCAGAGTAACCATCCTGGAAGCATACGCATGTTTGTCGCGGTCTACGAGAGCGCCCTTAGGTCTGTACGACTCAGACATTGCCCTGAAGCGGACCACTGCAACAGGGTCGAAACGTTGCTAGTTCCGTCTACTGAGCCGCGCTTTGTCTCTGTCAAACAAATTTTTTGCTAACTCCGGTCTCGGAAGCCTACATTTCTATATATATAAAAAATTCTACATTACTTAGTCAGTGGTAGAATTAAATCACTAAAATATCTCAAATTGGGATAAATAAAAAGAGTAACAAAATGTACTTATTGTGGGTCAACGTTAGAAAAACATACCTCACCGGCCATTTAAATGACATAATTGCAATTGTAATTGATAGTGCAATATAATACATTGCATCTTATGGAGGAAAATACTTATTTACAATATAACATCAGTTTTAAATCACAAAAGTGACGGAAATGATTTGCTTCGTGATTTGAAGTTCATAAATTTCCCTTTGTAGTATTTTTTAGATCACATTTACCTAAAGGTCACCGGATGCATAAATCACGAAACGTTTGCGCTCGGACGCCATGTTTGTTCTTATGCTCTTGTGCTTCATTTCAAACGAGTCAAGCGAGTTCCTGAATATAGTTTGTACTATATTATAATTAACTGATAGAAATTAAATCATGTTTTTATTATTACCACCATTCCTATTGTAGTGTTTTATAACAATAATAACAATAATAATAATAATAATAATAATAAAGCCAAAGAATATTGACCCTACTCCGGTCGCTGGTGTGCTGTCCACTGCACCACCCGTCTCGACTCCCAAGCGCGAACGAAATTGCATCCGGCATTGGACCCGCCTGTCGCCACCTACGATGCGAAACACGTTCACAGGCCAGGTGGAGTCGAGGCGGATGGTGCAGTGGATAG
>NNCF01127371.1:162212-174079 GCA_002313205.1 Laupala kohalensis
GCATTCGCATTCCACGGCTCCGCCGCCGCCTCCGCTTCCGCCGCCTCCGCCGCCGCCCCCGCCCCCTCCTCCGCCGCCGCCTCCGCTTCGCGTCTCGTGTTTGGTGACGTTGCCGCCCCCGTCGTCGTCGTAGGGACGCGCGGAAGAGGAGCTGGGGTACATATACGACATGTAGTAGCGCGGATCGTAGTACTCCTTACTGGAGTCTTTGGGGCCGCCTCCGATATTGGCTCCGCCCCCTCCGCCGCCGCCCCCGCCACCGAGCTCATCTGCGAACACAAGCAAAATGATCATCACAATCAAATAATAATAATAACAACAATAATAATAATAACAACTAAAAGGTGAATACTGTGAATGAAAAATATTATTTATTTATTTCGCGATGTTCAAGCCACGAAGTATGCTCTATCAGCGAACCGTAAATTGGGAACGGGAGATGTTGGGTAGCCAAGGAACTTACGGGACACACTCATCATTTGTCTGGAGTACGTACTGAAAATCTGACTTAATTCAGTGGAGCGTGGTTCGAACACATCCATTACGAAATATAATAGAACGGCTAGCATAACGCTCAAACAATAATTAAAATTATCTCCAAGTGTAGTCCGTGAATCGAATGTGTGCAAGATTACAATTATATTTATACACTGTACCACATTAAAATAAGGAAATTACCACTCCGAGCACACAAGACAGGGAATAACAATTCCTGACGGAGTCTACCTGGGGTGAACCGCCCAATGAAACGTACCTGCGAATTGATGGATTTTTTCTTTGCTTTTTCAACAATAATAATGGATATTTTATTGATTATAAAAATTAGGTTGATTGAAAATAAAAAAATATTTTCAAAGGAAAAAAATTGTCATTGGAATATCGAGCGCTTGGCTTAATAAGGTAGTACGTGTGGAACGTTAATACGAGGCAACGAGAGGAGGGGCAGGTTATTTCATTCGCGTCTTCGCCGTCCGGGGACAGCGACTCAAGAGCGATCATTTGTGACGGACGCCTACGCCCACCCCTACCCCTTCCAAGAGACACTCAGAGACAGGCACCGCCACGGCGGGTGGATCCACGAGTTTGAGTCTCGACTGTCCGGGAAGATATTGAAAACCGACGTTTCGGCCATCTTCCGGTGACTTTCTTCAGGATGTTAATGAGCGAAACGCCGACCTCGACGTGACGATTCCCGGACAGCCGAGACTCATCACTACATTTATTTATATTTATTTATTTCCTGTGTTTTGACTATGAGGTTCAGGCCATGAGGTCTGCTCTGCCACTTACCCGAGTCTTGAGTGAGAGAATTGGGAAGGAAAGCTGTTGGATTGTTGGATTGCGGGGCAACTTATAGTACCGAACCGGTTTTTTTTTGTCTGGAGTAGGTGAGGGAAGCCTAATTCGGCCGAGCAGAGTGTGAACCCTGGCTCCAGCATTCGATCATCGCTGTCGGAGTCGTGTAACTCTGGCCACGCGAAGCCTACGTGGTTGATTGGAGAGAGAGAGAGATCCGCTCACTTGAATATGCAGGAGGGGAGGGATGTCCGCAGCAGTGAAGTCGACATTCCTCGTCTGCGCATCCCCTACTCGAGTGGGATGTTGGTGGATGACCTCCGCAAGAAGCGTAGTGGTAATGCGATGGTGTAGTGGCAACTGCGTCGTCGTTCCTCGGTCCATCATATTCGTAATCCTGCTCCCCAGCGCCCACTGTACTCCCAGAGATGAAACTGCCGCTGTTAGCTTCTCCACCGCTGCCGCCTCCGCCCCCGCAGCTGCCGCCCCCGGCGCTGCTCCCGCCCCCGGATTCGGAGGCGACTTGCTCGGGGTGCTCGTCTTCGAATGTAACTCGCCGGGAATGCGATGAGCGGCGAGGAGATAGCCGTCGGCCGTCTGCACTATGTGGCTCTCTGCTGGGTATCCATTCCTGCGCGCAGTCTGTATCTGCAACACAAACACCACAGTACACCTTCCCTTTACACCGACCCTTCAAAGTATGCAAAGTGTTCCCGTACAGGAATGTATGGGGTACAAGTGCCGCGGTGAGGTGCAAACACAGGAAATACATGATCTCGTTGCTCGAATATCTGTAGCTGCTGCACGTGTGCGTGAAATGCCTCTTTGAATGTGTACGCCACTTCTGTCAAGCACGTACAACTGTTGGTGGACTTCGTAATTTTGAACAGTTATTGTAAACGTTGATCTTTTCAATAAACACTTTCTTTCCTTTCATCTCTTATTTCTTGTGTTTGCTCCTCACTGTGTCTCTTGCGCCCATATATTCCTATGCACTAAGTGATTGTTGCAATGTCCTTTACCAAACCTTAAAGTATGAACCCAATTCGGGACCCAAAATGCGGGAAGCAAGACGTCTAAGTAGACATAACTACTAACGAAAAGTGGCTTTCTTCATTCCAATATCAGTACCAAACCATGCGTACCAAACGCGAGTACCGGTTGGCCGAAGACTGCGTTCAGAAAGCATTTTAATTGTTAGACGTTCAATCATTTAAAATCAATTGATCCAAATCTACACATTTCATTACACTGCTTAAAATCTTCAGAGTGATAAATTCATGACGATATATTCTCATCTTAATTCTGTAACCATTATGACAATAGGTCATGGATAGTTTCATCAGTCTGCTTGACAGTTGTACTTTAGGATTACATAACTCCCAAGATGATGATACGGATCAAAGATTCTTAGCAAAACATACAGAGACGATACAACCACCATCGTTTCTTATAAAACGTGGGGAATACGACATTTATCGTTCATTTTACACCACTTGTTATTTTTTGTCAATTTGAATATCAGGAATAAGATTTTACAAATTTGCAACAAAAAAGCCCGCAATAGCCTCATTTCTTTGTCATAAAATTGGCACTAGAGGCAAAATGAAGAAATAAGTGCGATGGAAGAGAGATTCTTACCTAAAAGTACCTGCTGAACAACATCGTTCCTTGCTAGCGCACCTATTACATAGCGCAAATCACATTCTGTGCGTGCTGTGAACAAATGTTAGTTCTGTGAAAGGGGGCCGAATACGTTACATTCCGTTATCTATAAAACGACGTAATTGACCAGACTATTTTAGAAAAAAAGTATTTATCTTTATTTTACCTCTTGGAAAGTATGAATAAAAAAGCAAGGAAAGATTTGAAACATGTTGATTAGAAATATTTAGTACGACCTTGTGATTAGACTATATTTTATTGAATTTCACGTCGTTTCAACAGCTTATAAGACCGTTCTCAATATTAAAATTTAACTTCGATAGAATACGTAATAATGTCAACACTTTGATCAGAATTTGATAAATCGTCATGAGAAATTCATTCCATATCAACAAAGAAACTGATAATCATTCCATAAAAATGGTTTTATAAAATTACAGTTTCTCTAAACTTTTATCTCAAAATAAATAAATTATGAAAACACACAAGCAGAAACGTTATTTACTGTACGACTTTTACTGTGGAAAGCAGTGAACCAAAGAAATATTTTCTAACATTAAAATTCCGTTTGAATTACAACCATTAGACACCAGAAAAGAGGAAAAATAAACTCATAAACACGGTGGGAATTGAGTTATAAACATAACCTAACATTAAAATATAACATAACCTCAAAAACTACAAGAGCAACACGGAGCATGAAGAAAACCTCTTACTCTTTGGCATTTTGTATCTTTCCCGAATCACAACATGATGTTAAGACGATTGTGTTTTATCTTCCTTTGGTTTTTCAGATTTCCCCGAAGGTTTATCTTTTTTTAGTATTCCTTCATTAAGCGGCGCCATTGCACCTCCGATGAGAATTTTCGCTCTTCCTCGAAAGTAACGAGACATTTTGGAAACTGATAATTTACTGGATGTAAATGTGTACTCGGCGATTTCACAGATTCACTTGCTAAGTGCCACACATCATGAAAGAGTATCCTCCCAGTGTTTACGTATGAGTTTTAGGTCACGATGTAGGGAAATAACCAAAGAACAAACATCGCAGAGTTTCAAATAAACATAAACAATACACACCAGGCAGCCGAAACTGGCGATGTCTAGTGATCGAAAACTAACACTCGTTCATCTTATTTGTCTAGCATTTTTCAAGATAGAAATTCAGGTAAAATAACGGGTTCATTCTCAAAAAATTATTCAAAGTCTAATGGTATTGTTTTTAAATATATTCTTTTATAAAATTAGTCAATTAAAATAAATGTTTCATATAGTTTATTGGACATTGTGTGATACGTTTTGTTTCGACAGAGATGACAAAACAATAGAACAAACAAAAGGAAATTTTAATTTAGATATTAATAATAATAAATTTTATTGTCAAAAAAGCAGTACAAATTGCGTATGAACACGTCGAGGACAATAAACTAATTCAATATTTGTCAATTTTGTGAAAGGCATTTAAAAAGCGACATTTTTAGAAATATATAGCAATGTTTTCGTACTTATCCTCGAACTACTAGTCTTTCAGTTTCCGACCAACTTAATTACTAAAACTTAAAAAAAAAAATCTTTCCATATTATTAATTGTAAAGAAAAACGACTTATTTTTTTATTTGCTTTTCGGATTCTGATTATTTATTGGAGCATTCTACACAATTACTTTTGAATTTGAACTCTTTTCCGCTCCCAAGGCAACTACAGTATGGTAAATAAAAGCTTCATGCTGATTTATTTAAAAAAATTAAAAAAGAGTAAATTATAAAAAATTAGAAGGAAATTTTATAAAAATATTCAATAATAAATTGTTTATTTCCCCTTTTGTTTTCAAATGTTAATTACCATTTTTCCGAATCACGACCATGAAGGGAAAGGAAGGAAAATTGCTGAATGTTCTACAGATCTACTCCGGAACTTAAAAATGTTCCACTGATAGTTTCATCTAATAATTTCAGTTTCATGTAAAGTTTAACAAATATTTAAGATAAAAAATCGTACAGCTTTTGATATTGTGAATTCTTGATGTATTTGTTAAATTTCTATATTGGGAGAACTCGTCCTTTGAGTTAATCTTCACCTATTAACTAGAAACTATCAAACCTAAAACTTACGAGGAAGAGGTAAAGTTGAGTATGTTCACTTCAACATGACAACGTGATCTATTGGCGAATAAAAGAACTAACTGACGCGTCGCTATTCGGGTATATACCACGTGATCTTCCTTGAAATCAAACGACGTTCTACAGTGGGTGCAAACAGCAAAGTGCTGACAAAATATGAAGGAGATTTTAAAAACATTCTTGGGGTCACTAATTACGCACATGAATTCAAAATTTCAAAAATTAAAATGGTGGATCGAATGACTAGAACATAAAAACCTGAAAAGTCAGTTTAAATAATTACAAAGTGTAAAGAAAACTCTTGTAGAATGTTTAATATATTTTGACGCAACCCGAGAAATGTGCCATTTATGCTGTAAGAGTGCTGTCATAAACACACTGCTTCCTTTATAATTCTTGGCGGTCTTCGCTTGTTCTGAACTACGAAATAAATGTACGAATAAATCAACAAATTGAAAAATAAATAATAATAAACTTTTATTAAACCATAGAGAGACTCCGTCCATATAGAGTGCGCATTTATGTACGAGAAAAAATAGACAAAAAATAACTCAGATTCCTAGTATGTGTTGAATGGATGTACTGTAATTTTCTGTAATTCTGTTTAATGTGTATATAACTTTTATATTTGTTTGCAGATAAATGTGTCCCTAAGCGGTTTTACTCGCTTACCCTTTTATATATGTTGAAGAACAATACTATAAGATTTTCATTTTTCATAGTAATTAATGAGCAAAATTGTATTTTAGGGGAGTTAAACATTCAAACCTAGCAATATTTTGGGAGAATTACAATATTCTACTCAAAATAATTTAAAAAAAAAATTTTCAAGACTCGATTGTAAAAATCAGTTTTTTTAATGAAAATCTGAACAACGTGAGGATTGTTGGCTCAATCAGAAATTTCGAAATTCATTTCAGCATCAGTTGGAGACAACCTAGAAAATACCTTCTCCCTTGTAATCTTCGGTATCGTCATCCATTTGCAGTTGTCTTGAAAGCGCAAATGCGTATCACTCGAAACGCGTCTGGGCTCTAATGACCCTTGATGTTGACGAGCCCTAAAGCCCCACAAAAAAAACAAAAACGAAACGCGTTTATTTCCACTTTTCATCTGGCCTAGAGCAGCGCTGCCATCTAGTGGCGGACCGCGAAACGTCTTTACGGCCCTTGAGTTGTAGTACATTTTGCATCAAAATTTTCATCGTTATCCCGTTGTACATTACAATAGAAAACATTTTCTCAAATATTATGGGTACTTTTTAAAAATATAGAAGATACTTTTTAATTTTTTCAAGCTTTAAAAATATAAATTTGTTCATGAGAATCAAAATATCTCGTTACAAATGAATAAATGTGAAAAACCCATTCGTTTAATTCGTCGCACATTTTGCCGAACCGCATCGATCGATTGTCGGTTCGATCGATCAATCGAAAGTGTATTGAAAATGGCCCACGGGCTGAGATAAGTTGGGCAGCGCTGGTCTGCAGAGTATTCGGTATTACTGGATATTTAAAAAGTTTTAAAAAACTATGAGGGTGCAATGTTTCGAGTCGTCATTTGAATAGTTTGACAGTCCTCATGCGGACCGAAATAAACGCCAAATATACCACGTGTGGCAATTAAATAACGATACCTCCTATCGCGCAGCCGCATGTTGGAAGGTTGGTATTGGGGATGCAGTTAACCTTGAACCTTCAAGAGCATCGGGCACCGTTCGTTTCGTTGCTCTATCGGTAATAGTTGGGTTTTGAGTGTCGGTTCTAACGGACGTTGTTCGGTACGAGTGCCGCGATCATGATTAACTTTAATACCGAGCAGCGCAACCTAACCTCAAATTCCTTGTGAAATTAAAGAAGTCGCCAACGGAATGTTTTTAGATGGTGACGGAGGTGTTTGGCGATAAAGAGACAGTAAGAGAAATTTTGCGTCATGACTTAAACATGACAAAAATTGTTCCAAAAAACCTCTCTCAAGAACAAAAAGACAATCGGAAGGACATTTGCTCTGATGTCATGGAACGACTCAAAGAAGAACCGCACTTGCCCACACGGGTCATGACATGTGACGCAACATGGATCTTTCAGTGCGCCCCAGAAACGAAGCGTCAATCGATGCACTGGAAGACTCCCACATCGCCGAGAATGAAAAAAAGCGCGAATGAGTAAGTGAAAACTGAAGGCAATGCTGATCTTTTTTCTTTCGATATCAGCGGTGTTATCATGACCGAATGGGTGCCTGAGGGTCAAACCGTTAATACCATAAAGAATTTCTAATCAAGCTGAGGGAAAGAGTAAGGAAGAAAAGCCCGCATCTGTGGAAGAACGACGCTTGCATTCTCCATCAGGACAACGCGCCAGCCCACAAAGCCCTCTCTCTCTGTGAAACGGTTTCTAGCGGACAAGCGCGTTCCTGTGCTCCAATATCCTCCGTATTCACCAGATCTGGCTCCCTGTGACTTTTATCTATTTCCAAAAATTAAAAGCGCATTGAAGGGAATTTTCACATTTTCAGTCCGTTGAAGAGGATAAAAGTTAGTTGTAATCCCATTTCTGCCATCACACCCGTTACTTAATTGCTGCGCCTCGTTCATCTCTTGGCAAACATGTTTTACAATATATCTTCAATTATTGATTTTAGTGTAATATCGAACATTTCTTCTCAAACGTTATCAGACTTTAAGTACTTTAAGTAGTAAATCGAATTTATGAATTCATGATTTCTCATGCTTTTACAATTCATTCAGATCGATTGAAATGTTACATGGTTACCAGGTAGTCGATAGATTACTAAGTTCACGAACGACCACACAGCGCCAATCGCTTAATATCGCTTAAGAACTAAGATCAACACTATGTCACGACCAATCACCGGTAGTGATGATGGAGATGTAAAAGAAATTTCTTTACAACACAATATTGTTTTCTTTTTCAGAATATCTTGTATCATAAAACATCTGAAAAGCTAACAAGAAAAGCTAACAAAAATTAATTTAGTTTTATGTGTACTCAACTTTGGAACGGTTGTGTACATTAATTCTGTAACCCCATCCTGGCCCGGGTTTTGCTCCGTTTTTCCTTCGGGTAGAGACGGATTTCTTATACAGGTTCTCTAGGCTTTGTCTAGGGGCGTGTTTATTGTAACAATAAATCGTGAATGTAGTGTTTGTTTTTCAACTCTTATGATTTTTAAACACTATACTCAGAATAATCTGTAGTTCGATAATAACTTGAACATGTAAATTTACAAACATATTGACATTATATATGTATTATAACTCGCAGCTAACTTTTTGTCTTATTTAGGAACTTATGCAAAAAAAAATTTGAAAACGCCTCTGTCTCAGGGCCCTTGATCGGAATTGATGGAATACGTCCCTCGCTTGCTTCCGGAGAGTAAATTAGTTTATTGTCCTCCACGTGGTCATACACAGTTTGTACTGTTTTGGACAATAAATTTATTATTTATTTATTTATTTATAAACAGTTGAGATGAAATGTTTATGATTTTGGTTCCCATTCACAGATTCAAACATTGCGACATTTCATTGCTTCAGATGCAAAACTCAACTCTAAAATTGCATAGTTTTTCAAATCTTAACTTCACTTGCAAACGTTAGTAGGTACACGGTACTGTGTGTATAACGCGCCAAAAGACAGAATTTCGTCCCCTTTTTTGCAAAACGTGAAGCGCAAAGGGTGAGAGTGAGAGAGTGAGAGAGTGAGAGAGTCGCAGAGTCCAAAGTGGTCCATTCTCTCTATTCTGTCGCTTTCCACTCATCAAAATTCGTTTGCGCTTTGTGTTCCAGCGTCGCTGAGCTCGGGTTTTAAATTTCAGTGGATATTAATTATAGCAAATGAAACCTCAGTAGTTGACGTAGTGCTTCAATCCAATAAGTGAGTTCATTTCGTTTGGTTACGCTAATGACGTATCGCGCAGAAACGTGAGACAGTTCGCGGTAAAATATGCAGAGAAACGAAAAAAAAGAAGCAAAAATGCAAAATATTTCGTGTAGAGAGCAGCATCAGAATGAAATTAAATGAACGCTGTAATTTCATTTATCTAGCTTCATTTCAATTACTCCAATGCAAGGGGTCGTATGTCAGTGGAAATGTTAAAATTGGAGGAAAAGCAAGATGGAAGTATTTCCTTCCCAAAAGCCACACTTCAATTCGACAAAAAAAAAGGTTAACTTGAATGTTACCTCGGACGATACACGTCCCAGATAAAATAAATTATATAATTTCTTTGTTTTCTGTGTAGAATTTCGCTTCAAAATAAGATGTTCTGTTTTTTGTTAAAGAAATTGTTAAAGAAATTGCATAACGTTATGTGATGCGGATACGGAAAGAATACAAAATAAATATGATGGGTGTTTTGTGATTCTGGCAAAAAGCATTTGAATATATTTTTTGTATTGAAGTTTTATCATTAATCGCTTTTTATTTTTTATCTTTTTTTATCAATGAAATTTCGTTGATAAAATAATATATCAAGAAAATTTCGAATACACAAACAGTTTTATAAATTTAAGCTTAAAAATTAAATTAACTTGTGCGGTATCGTCACACTGGTTCATATAATTTTTAATTACGCCAACAATCAATCACGTATTCCATGTCTATATAATTTAAGTTTCTTTTTAAGACAGAGTTCAATCGCAGTGCCTTTCAACAAAAGATCACTTTTTAAAATTAATATAAGAAATGCAGTGCAAAATAAACACACTAATTTCCTTTGTTCATGTATATTTCGTGATAAGCAAACGTACTTGGACAATGTACACAAGATACGTTCCGTAACAAGCTGCATATTTAACCTTTGTGTTGGTCCTCGTGTAAACTTATGACAAACAGAGAAAACATAAAATAAATGATAAATTTAATCATGCATCATGCTGGGGACGCCATCCATCTTCTTCTCAATAATTTCATACCTGAAAGTTCAGATATATTAATAATTACTGCTCTGTACGTGAAAATGGGGATGTAGCTTCTAAAAAAATGATATATAAATACCACCGTATGTTCCCTGTAGTTACATAAATAAAATATAACTTTCGGTCAGCTGAAGATGACAAAGAGTCGGGATGCGAACCCGGGACCCCAAGTTTAATCGCACACTATGCTGCGTGCACTTAAGTCTGCTAGATGTCTCTCAGGTCTTCCGAGGTACTATCAGGTATGGTTCTGTCTGGGTGAAAATGGTGTACAGTTGTGGAAGGTGAATGAGTGGTGTAATGGTCAACACCCCAGTGATGGAACAGAGGTCTCAGGTTCGAATGTGGGTTCGTCGTCATTTTCACTTGGTCGGAAGTTATCACATATCTTCTCCATGTGTAGGTTCACGGGCGAAATGTATGCAAATGAAATAGTTATTAATTAAGCAAAGAATCTGTATAAAAAGCAGGAAAGATGAAATACTAACCGTGTCCAGATCAACAGCGGGGTCTCGAGTTGGGATTGCTTCTTGGGCCAGTGTTGCCAACACTACCAAAAGAAACACCCAGATAGCAAGAACAGTTTTCAGTTGATCGTTCATCGTAGCCATTGGATCGCTTGGTTTCCGAAATCAAGAAGTGTCTGGATTGGCTGAAAATTTAGAGAAAATTATGTTAGTTTACAATGAAAACAAAAAATATTAACTCGAAATAATTAGTAATTTTTCTAGCAATGTTACGTAACTCGGATCTCAAATATGAAGAAGACACATTTTATATTCCTTTTTGCGTCGTAATGTGTAAACAATCATGTTATGAATATAATATTTTGCATTTAAGTGCTGACACAAATAAGAAATAGTAACTATGAATTTCAAACCACATTCATCATGGTTGTCTCAATGCAGTTGAATCGTTCCCAACACTTGAGATACAAACGACAACTGATCAGTTTTTTTCTTCCAGAACAACTGATCATTTCACGTCACACGGGGTGTCTTTTGCGCTTGAAGAAACATCTTTGGGGCGGAGCGTGATCCAGAGTATCGGGGGTCGCATTCAACAAGTAAACGCCCTCGACGAACAGCGCCAACAAGAAGATCACGACCACTAACACAACTAAAAGCATGACCTATGAGACGCTTTGAAAACACTTTCAAATTCAAAGAAAAATCCAAACTCGAAGAATCGGAGAGATACCTCGGATACGATGTTACAATTCACGACAAATGCATGTTGTATTGTTGAAGTGAATTTTTTCACCGATATATTTCCGGTCCAGATAATTCATTGCATCGAAAATTGACGAGACACCGACCTATTTTTAATATTACGGATCAAATCGATAAGTATTCAATAGACTAGGGATCTCCAAATTACGGACCAAGGGTGTTCTGTTCCCCCCTCTCACCCACACTGAAAACTCAAATACGAAAAATTAAATAGCAATATTACCATTGAGATTTTCTGGGCGCTCAGTCTGGTTCATCTGGTTTCATCAAAGTCGTGAACCGAATGGCGTGTTCCATTTACTCCTCTGGGAGAGGGTTCATCAGGTAGATTCCCCTCTTTTGCCTTTCTGTGTACCAATACGTGCAAATGTTTCATACAAATGACGTCTGGCGATTTGCTTTCGTTTATTCGTGAAAACCTATTTTTTTCGCGGGAGCTTTGGGACTCTGCGAGTAAAAGTGTATTCTTTGTTGAAGATAACTAAATCAAAATAGAGAGCTAATTTGGGTGGACATCTTTTGCAACATTATGCTCGTTCAACTCAGCGAATCAGAACCCTGGTCTCAAAAGACTTAGTTTTATATATTGCACTGAACTATACTCTCTCTCTCTCT
>NNCF01127371.1:174121-194677 GCA_002313205.1 Laupala kohalensis
TATATATATATATATATATATATATATATATATATATATATATATATATATTTGTGATTTGAAATATTTGTGTTTGTCCCGCATGTTCCAGTAGTTTGGAGACCCCTGGAACAGAGGAACAGTGAGAAGTTGTTGTGCGCGTATGGGTGGGCACCTACCTACAGTTTTTGTGACCCGAAAAATCAGGGAAGAGTCCACTGTACCGGTTCCTCAACAGGTAGAAGAAGTTGACTCGTTCGTGTGCGGGTGGCGGGGGGGGGGAGGACTGAGCAATGTCAGGTCTAGCTGCTCCACACTAAGAACTGGAAACCAAGTAAAATTATGTACGAATTATATAGAACAAACGAGTGTAAAGAAACGAATGGACGAATGGGACTCGTGACTTTTTTTCTTCAATTCTTTTTCGTACAAAGCGAAGTCCACTACAGTCCTCGCAGCGAAAGAAAGGTAACCGAGAGATATGTAACCAACCAAAGGTGGGAGAAGCATCCGATGGTATTGTCATATCCGCTGCGGGGGAGGCGCCTTCTGTTCTAGCTCCACTCGTTCCACAAGGCATGTCATGATACCCACACAAAGACTGCTCTAAATAATGGAAATGCTGTCGTGCTTCTTTCAGCCAAAGGTTAGAGATCAAACCTTTTGTCGATCACAGTTGGCATATCAATTACTGCCGGTTCTACGAATCGGCTGATGTAGGTGTTGGGGTCTAGAGACGTAAACTCACTGAAAGATTCTTCTTCTGCTGACAACACAAGGAAGGAAGACGTCCACGCGTGTGTCCACAGCAGAGCGGAAGGAAGGCTCAGTCAGCACGTGTCTCGCGAAATACTCACATTGGGTCCTCGAAGACTTTGAAGTGGGTCTTTGAGACTCGTNACGCATTGGGTCCTCGAAGACTTTGAAGTGGGTCTTTGAGACTCGTCACCCCTCCCTCACCCTTTATTCTGTTTCTTTTTTCGTTGCTCTTAATTGTCTTTTGTGAATATTCTCCTTCATTTAAGGACAATTTGGCGTTTAATGAATATCGTCAGAACGTTCCAACAAATTTTCTTTCATAAAGTTGAAAAGATAATTTTTAAGAATTTGAGATAAATTGTTAGCTTGCGTATTTAACTGTTCGACTTTTTACTGAATATCTAAACACCAGAAAATCAACATTACACCGATACTGGTAGTAAAAGGGTTGTTTGGGGCAAGTTGACCCTTTCCGCTAAATAATTTCAAACGTACGTCAAATTCAAATCGCAAAATAATCGCATCAAAGATCTTGTTCTCCATATTTTATATCGCAGGATGCCTCATCTTTTGATTTATATAATTTAGAAGAAACCTTTCCTTTTATTTGTTTTGTAATAGCAATATCCAACAATTTGCGAACAAAAAAAATTTAACAAACAGACTCAGTTCCAAATGCGGAGAAAAAATTAATTAAATTACACCAGTCTCACGTTTCAGCTAAACAATATTAAGCTCATTTTACGAGAATAACATCTTTCAAATTACCGAAAAGTGGGGCACGCAAAATAGTTTTGTGATTGTGTTCCTCTTGCGTAGTTTGTTAATGTTGTATAAAAAGTTCTTTATTTATTATATCACTTCCATGAAATTTTGTTCCAAGACAATTTCGGTCAAAGTGGTCGTTCAGGTTCAGTTTGCATTTTACGGGACCAAGTTACGAATAATGTTGATTTATTCATTTTTCCATTTTCCTTAATCCTACGTCTGCAGCGGAAATAACGAGATCATTTCATCATCGTGACTCTGATTAAGGAGGAATTTCAGAGGAATTGTGGAAGACGATGAAACCTAAAACAAATATTCTAGATGCGCCTTTCCACTCCAAGTGGATTACTCTAGTTTCGGAATAAAAGATCAAAGATTATCTAGATATGTTCATCCTTTCCAAGTGTTACATAAATATAACTGATATAAATAACATGATCTTACAATGTAAAATTAACTAAATAATATTTTTAAACCACGAATAATGTACGCCAAATATAATGACGTACGTTTCATTGGTCATGAAACATACTTAGTTTTATAACTTTGACGATACTGAACTCCATATTCGTACATTTGATTTGATTGAAGAGAAATATTGAAAGTGTTTGGGTGCGTTGCGCCGCGTCGTAAGCGGCCAACGAAATGTTACACATTCACGTTTTCTTATCATACATTTCCCAAATGTATTCTGGGCACGCATTACAGATTTTATCAAAAGTGATATATTTTAAAGGTTTTAATTAAAGTTTTAAAAATAGGGAAAAACAAATTTATTATTACAGAATATAAAGCGCATGTATGAAAAAATGTTCTGTATTTCTCTCTCGTAATTTTTGTCATACAGTGAAAATTTTGACGAGATCATTTCTTTCGATGAACGCGGAGTAGTCGCAAGTTCACTTCATCTCTTCGTGTTATCTTTCACAATTAATTGTTGAATTCACAACTCGAATAAAAAAGAATTAAGGGAGAATTCCGAAATACTATGTTCACTCCTCTCATAGATATTAGGTGATGGTGAGACGATGAAAGAGATTTCATAAATAAATGAGGAGGACATTGTATCTGTTTCTGTGCTCTTTGGTGAATCGAGCTCTTTGAACCACGAAAGTAACAAATGAAATTCTACGGAAACCATTGTAACATATGACTAACGATAAAGTGAATAGCGAATTACGAAACGATTTAATTTTTTTAGAAATTACTGGAAGAATCGATTTGAAAATTGAGTAACATATTACGAGATGATTTTAGATTTTTTTAAATGTGATAAATAATATGAATTTTTAAAAAAACTCCACTAATTGTTACTCTGTTTAGTTATCACGTTTTTCTTAATNTGTGATAAATAATATGAATTTTTAAAAAAACTCCACTAATTGTTACTCTGTTTAGTTATCACGTTTTTCTTAATAAAATAGATTCATCTAATATTTTCAAAATTTGAATAGCGTGTTATAAAACAATGTATTTATCTGTATTTCATTTTATCATTGGTTTCATGTGTTTCTCTAACATTACTTTCCTATTTTCGAAGCAATGAAGATGCAGATATGCGGTCGAAATAGTTTTTTTATGTATTAAACAATTCAGATAGAGATAATGTTTTCCTCATTCCATTTCATATCTTTTGTTCACTCGTAAGAATTTAGCAACTGCCGCTCCGCCACGTATGTCTCACGCGACTAGAACATACCGATAATAAACAAAAGTATTATTAACTCCTCATGATGAGGTTTGGTCAGCTTCACATTTATGATCAATATCAACTTCATTTCTCGGTGCACTACAATCCTTCATTTTGTTTTTCGAAGTAAACGCGACGTAATACAATACATTCACCGTCTCGCTTTCCTAATTACAAATGACTGCGAGAACTTTCAGAACAAAGCAAATAAGTTCTTTTATGATAAATCTATAGTTCGATAATAACTTGTACATGTAAATTTACAAACATATTTGCGTTAAATTACAAACATATTGACATTATATATGTATTATAACTCGCAGCTAACTTTTTATCTCATCTAGGAACTTTTGCTGAAATGTTTTGAATCCGCCTCTGCCTTAGGGTTCTTGATGGGAATTGATGGAGACGTCCCTTGCTTGCTTCCGGAGAGTAAATTAGTTTATTGTCCTCCACGTGGTCATACGCAGTTTGTACTGTTTTTTGACAATACATTTATTATTATTATAGAGTTCAAATTTGTTACTCATACAAATAATCACCATCCTAAAACGTTACACTGACATCTCTAAAAATCAAACTATACAAAGGATTTAAGCGGACACACACTTCTTTTATAGTTGAATGGTAGGATCGTAAAAAAATACATGAGAGTGAATCACTTACATTCAAAGCCGATATTTCCGTTGTTAAAGATAACAGCGTGAAATCTATTTCTTCCTTTTCCCCGTTGTATGAGAAGCATCGATCTAATGTATCACGGCTCTTACACTCTTCACCAGCAATAGTCGTATTCCACCTCAATGAAGATCATAGCAGCTTTTCACTCACTCACAACGCAGAAACATTCAATCTGACAAGTTATTCTCAAGGCGTGATGTTTGTATTCTTGGGATAGTGTTCTCTTAACTCGTCATCCGCAAATCTGGTCTCTCTTTCTGATTGGTTGCGACCTAATTCCCTCGTGTGTGGAAGCGATAAGCGGATGAATGTATCAAAAGAATATAATATACATGACGCACATAAATAAAAATATTCTGCGTTTTTTAGTCGTAGGTTACGAGAAGAGTCAAACGTTATCGGGGACAGAGCTTCGTAGCAGATATGAGTCATGCGTTGAAGTGATTCACAAGACATCAACTCCGGGACTTTGGAGTTTGGACGGGACGCAGCTTACGGAAGAGAATGATATGAACGAGTGATGTAAAGAAGTACCGAGATGAGACTTTTTTCTTTTTTTGAATTATTACAATTATTACTTATTAACTGATTACCCCGCATTGCCCGGGATTTTTCTTAGGCTAATCTTGTTTTTTACTCCGCAAAAATAAAATCTAACTTTATTGTGAGATAAAAATAATTTTACTTGTTGGTTTAAAAAACATGTACCTAATTTTCCAAATTCAATACAAAACTTGAGTGAGTACACTACACGACACGACTGCGCCACTTCATTACAATTCTTGTAAAATCTAAAACTATTCGTCCAAATTTTACGACTTAAAGACATTTTTATCTTTGTTAAATGCCCAAAACAAATAATTCCTTCAATTTCAAGATTATTGATTTTTTCTCTTAAATTGACACTTGTATTTTTAATAATGTTTTATCGATAATTTAGTTTTATTTTTGTAAATTGACATATCCTGTCTCGGACATTTTTGTACAACTGTTGAAAGCAAATATAACTCTTCTTTTCTCGTTTTTATCCATATTTATTGTCAAAATCCATTTCCGTTTTTCATATCACTCATTTACAAAATAAAATCCAGTCTATGATTATCGTGCAAATATAAACTATTTCATGACGCTCAATTTAATGGTTTAGTCGCGATCAAGTAACAACCAGACAGACACGCCTTCGCATTACGCATCGATATATTCGTTCGGATGGACGGATCCTGTGCTAAGAAATACCTAATAATAATTTACGACTCATCCGCTCATGAGGACTCATCTGCTTGTATCATGATGCCAGTGAAAGTATTTATTATTTTGTCAGTAATGTTTAAAAAAAATTATGTGTGATGATTTGTGATATAAAATTTATTGTCAAAAAACAGTACATACTGCTTATGACCAAGTGGAGGACAATAAACTAATTTACTCTCCGGAAGCAAGCAAGGGACCATCCCATCAATTCCGATCAAGGGCCCTAAGGCAGAGACGGATTCAAGAAAATTCTGCATAACTTCCTAGATAAGATAAAAATTAGCTACGAATTATAATACTAATAAAATGTCAATATGTTTGTAATTTAACGCGAATATGTTTGTAAATTTACACGTACAAGTTATTATCGAACAATAGATAATTCTGAGTATAGTGTTTAAAAATCACAAGAGTTGAAAAAACACTAATTTCACGATTTATTGTTACAATAAACACGCCCCTAGACAAAGCCTAGAGAACCTGTATAAGAATACTATATTTTATGATAAGTGAAATGTTTGTTTATTTTCTCTCACCTGAAGGACACAGGCGGAACGTAGTGCCTTAAACTGTTGTTTTAAATTGGTCTGAAGGTGACGACATCGTGTTTATTGAATATTGAATATACACGAATTCGTCACTTTCAGACCAATGGTTGAGTTATTAATATTATTTGAAGGAATAGATCGTCTGTACACTTTAGACGACCTTTTCTTTCAAATAATAATAACAACAACACAATGTGTGAAATTATCAACAAAAACATGTATTGTCATACATGTACGTACATCAGTCTTTATAAGGCAAACTCTATTTTTCCATTTCCTCACAATGTGTTCTTTACTTCTCATTATTCACTCTTCCTACTTCAACGTCATTTCCTGAAGGCGCATCCGTGTTGCTTTCGTAACCGCAAACCGATAAACGCGCTTATTTACTGTTAATCTAAATTTCAATTTTATATGTCTTATAGAGCGAAATGTTTATGTATGCATTTTCCTGAAATGATTTGCAAATTCATAATATAGTATTCTGCGTAATTTACTCCCTTATTCCATGCCTACGTGGTAATAAATAGAGACAATAAATAGGCAAAATACCAACAAGTGTCAAATGAAACACAAGATATTAAGCCGTTTTGTTTCGATGGGTTGTTTTGATTTCTAAAACATTTTAACGTTTTTTATGGAGCATATAAAACCAGATCGTTCGGAAAGTTGTTTTTGATAAGCTTTCACACTGAAAATTTATATCTGAAATCCAATCAATGAATTTTAATAGAGAGCATGTAAATGCATATTTTAATTAACAGGTAATAACATGCGCGACAATTTGTTTTGCAAATTTCAGATTTTTTCTTACTCCTGGAAAACGTTATTGATTAACCAGTTAATAAACAGCATCTCTCTTGTTTAAAACTTGATCATTTATTTTTCTCTCTCGTTGTTACTAACGTCTAATGAAACAACTATGACTTAAAATTTACACATTTTAAATCACGACATACAAAAGTTTATTGATAGCCGTTTGTTATCCGTGCCCGGGTTTTTCTCCGTTTTTCCTTCGGGTAGAGGCGGATTTCTTATAGAGGTTCTCTAGGCTTAGTCTAGGGGCGTGTTTATTGTAACAACAAATCGTGAATTTAGTGTTTTTTCAACTCTTATGATTTTTAAACACTATACTCAGAATAATCTATAGTTCGATAATAACTTGTACATGTAAATTTACAAACATATTTGCGTTAAATTACAAACATATTGACATTATATATGTATTATAACTCGCAGCTAACTTTTTATCTTATCTAGGAACTTTTGCTGAAATTTTTGAATCCGCCTCTGCCTTAGGGCCCTTGATCGGAATTGATGGGATGGTCCCTTGCTTGCTTCCGGAGAGTAAATTAGTTTATTGTCCTCCACGTGGTCATACGCAGTCTGTACTGTTTTTTGACAATAAATTTATTATTATTATTATTTACATATTCACAGGGTTCTCTCTCCTTTCTTATCTGAAAGTTCTAAAATAAGAAAGCTTTTTTTGTGTGAATCAGTTATTTTTAATAAATAAATAAATTTATTGTCAAAAAAACAGTACAAACTGCGTATGACCACGTGGAGGACAATAAACTAATTTACTCTCCGGAAGCAAGCAAGGGACCATCCCATCAATTCCGATCAAGGGCCCTAAGGCAGAGGCGGATTCAAAAAATTCAGCAAAAATTCCTAGATAAGATAAAAAGTTAGCTGCGAGTTATAATACTAATAGAATGTCAATATGTTTGTAATTTTAAGCAAAAAATTACATGTAAGTTATTATCGAACTATAGATTATTCTGAGTATAGTGCTTAAAAATTGAAATAACACTAAATTCACGATTTATTGTTACAATAGACCCGCCCCTAGACAAAGCCTAGAGAACCTGTATGATAAATCCGCCTCTACTCGAAGGAAAACCGGAGAAAAACCCGGGCCAGGATAATTTCAAGAGTCCTAACATCCGCTTTTTAGTTCTCATGACTAAATTTTACTCAGTTCCATGAATTGTTGACGAAATTACTCTTCAAATTACTGTAAATAATTCCATTCGAAACATAGATTATATTGCAACTAATACCTCAGCAATATTCCATACTGCATTTTCCTTCGTGAAAATATAAGTCAAAGATAATTTCTTCCGTGCAAAATATTTATTTATGACCAATAAAATTGCAAATAAGTGCCAATAACCTCAGTGATTAAATGAAAACATTATATAATAATCGTAACTAACTGCGAGAATTACAAATAACTCATTCATAACTGTGTTCACAGAATCTAACATGACAGCTACTTCTCTTGTTAAACAAAAATGAATCTTCTCACTTCCATCCACTTGTCCGAACATGACAGAATACCATGTCAAGTGTAATTTCATCATTTGCTATTCATTCAAATTCAAATTGCCTGATAAAGTCTATTTCCCTTCCTTGATAATAAATAGATTGTATGTACATACGTAATATATTTGTAATATATTATAAATGAAAATAATATTATTTGGAGATGATAATTTTCAGTCAGATGAAAATGGCGTCGAGTCGGGAATCGAACCCGGGACCCCTACTTTGANTGTATTTCGTTCGCATAAACTGTATCGGTGATCACTAACGCAGAAATCCTCACATGGCATTCCGTCCCATCCATTATTGAGTATTTTTCTCGTCCATTTCTGTCGAAGGCAAATGGTATCTAAAAGCTTTCACGGATATTCAATTAAATCTTCATCGGTTCCTGGAGCTCCTCATGTCACTCGTGGCTCCGAACATCACTGCATTCTCTCTCCAAGTGGATTCCGAACAACGACACAGATCAGTGCTGTATCCATCCCCCGTATCATTAACACTCCCCTTCAGATTGTACCTCAACTCCCTTCACCCCCTCCCTCGTCCCGTTCCCCCACCACCACCTCTGTCAATGATTTCGAGGCATGTGGGAGTTACCTAAACTGAAAATACTGCGGTATCTCCACTCTTTATCATCATTAATTAAAGAGAAAGTTTTTTCGGCCACGTAGTCAGCACCTTCAGACTAACAAAATTGGTAATAATAAAAATAATATGGTAGAAAAAATTAATATCATTAATAATTGAAATAAAATTAATATTTAAATTGCTAAACATTTCTGTTGCGACGATGAGAGTAATCATGGATTAAGGACCTGACGACGTCATTGAAATACGTAGAAAACGTGTAATTGTGGATCTAAAAGCTTTTCTAATATGGTACCATCTCCAAGCAGGATTGTATTTTATTATGTTAGAAAATCCGTAAAAAATGGATTCTGAAGAATAGATCTTACACGCTTGGAGATAAAAAAGTTATTTACGCGTAGAATAATGTTTTTTGTTCAAATAGAGAATCAGAAAAAATAATGAAGTTTTGAGTTTGCGATCTAAAGAACAACTATATCGTCGTAGAAATTACAGGAAATTGTGTTTGAGCTTCATAAAACAAACGCAGGTGACCCATATAGAAACTAAATGTTCCATGTAACCTTTCTTCATGCGAATACACACCTGAAAAGAACGGTGATTTTTCCCTGAAGATAGTATAAAATGAGTGTTTTATGCGAGTCCCTACTTTGAAAAAGAGTATCTGCTCTCTTTTGTATTTTTGTTACCAACTGGTGTTTTGTGTTAAAAAGAGATCTGCTTAGAAGCGAATAAATTCGGAGATATTTAGTGAGACAATGTTTCGGACTTGTGAAATAACTTTTTTGTGTTTTATTAAATCCAAATTTGTTGAAATTCTGTTGATATTAGAACATGTACCGAACTATTTTATTCTTATAGTTAGGAGTGAGCTGAATTGTTAAATCCACCTCTGTCCATGGGTCCTTGATCGAAATTGATGGGATGATCCCTTTCTTGCTTCCGAAGAGTAAATTAGTAACTTCCGCGTGGAATAAATAAATTGAATACTCTATTTTTTTTAATGAAGGAATAAACTATTATCTATGAACGCTTTAAATGAAATTTAGACCTCGCTGGGCTCGTGCTTAACACCACACGAACTTTTACGAATAAACCCTCTGAAGCGACTGGTTTTAAATGGATTCCTATCTGATATCCAATGGAACAGACACTCGTGCCCACAAATTAAAGATAGAGAAGAAAGTAGAAGATTTTCCTTCTTTTGCCGAACAACGTCATTCATCAAAAGTGATTCATCAAAAAAATTGAAAAGTAGAGATCATTTTTGAAATATAAAGTTTAATATTATAGCGATGGTTCAAACTCAGGATGATTCGAGTAGAATTTGCAAAACGAGTCGCGAATCACTCTCCCCCACTTTCCTGCTACCCATCCAATAATACGGGAAAAAAGATTAACCACAATAATAAATTAGGATTATCTCCGCTCTTAACTACAGAACACTGTGAATTATGTATTCTTTCACCGTGAACTGTGGTGAGTAAATAGTTAAAGTGAATCAATGGTCGTTTTGATAAAGGAGAAAAATCTTCTCCTCTATTTTGTGTATAATGTACATAACGATTCTTGACCAATTCTTTTGGTATTAATATCTCGAGGAGGAGGTCAAGAGAAACGTTAGCAACGTTTCGGATCTTACTCTTCATCTGCCCCTTTTGATGCAGCAAGTGCGCAGAATGTGCAAGTGTATAGTTTGGAGAAGCAGATGTGGGGGAGTGATGTAGAAATATTGTAACAACCCCTGAGGAAATATATATATATATATAGTGTTCTTTTATTGTCTGTCCCGATGTCGTCTACGTCGAGACAAAAAGATGTAAACCCCTCTAACGATTTCTGTGGTGAATGTCTTTGCAGAAATTATAAGAAATCCACCCTAATCCTATATCTGCTCAACCATTCCCTCATTTTTGGATGTGTTTCACAGATCAAGATATTCTGATGAATAATTCAGTTTAGCGGCTGCGGTTTGTATTCGAGGGATATTTTAAAAAATAGTTTAATATTTGTATTTCATATTTAAGAAAGCCAGCATACTTTTCACGTTTGCCTCACCCGATAATAAAATTGTAAAAATTAACATCGTAATGAAATAATAGTTTTGGAGGAAGTAAATTAAATATATTTATCCGGTACCATTCACCTTTTAAATGCTCAGTAACTAATTCCCCCTTTCTTAAAAATTGTAGTATAATTACCATTATTATTTATTTTATTTTAATCATTTTACGTGTTGACGATGGAACGCATTTCTCCGCATCAAATACGCTGAGGCTCTCTTGTAAGTAATTCCGTTCTTGCTGTTTGAAGAGGAACAACTTTCCGGTACCTGTCTTCCTTATGCTTTTATTCACATGACAACCCTAACCGGTTGTCAATTAAAATATGACGAGATCTATTCGAAAACCTTCCACTGGTTTTATTTTCCATGTTTTCAAAAATATCATAAAAAGCGAGGCAAAGTCTGCAATAATAATAATAATAATAATAATAATAATAATAATAATAACCAGTTCAAGTCGTTGCAAGAACTGGAACTCAAGCCACAAAACTTTCAACTCGTGCAAAAATCAGTTATCCTAAATACATCCCGCATAGTTCGGTGATTCTCACCATACATATGAGATGTTTGATGATAACTCCTTGATGTTTCTCTCCAAAACAAAATTACCATAAATGCGGTGAAGACGAGTCTCTCCGACTTCTCCAATCACTTGAAACCGACAGATAGTCTTGAACAAGATGAAAATAATAATAATAATAATAATAATAATAATAATAATAATAACAACAACAACATAGATAATTTAATGATAATGAAAATTAGCTAAGAATAGTTTTGATTCCAAAGGACTAAAAACGATATCGTTCAGAGACAAAAGAGAGAGTGCAAAATCTAAATGACTGGGGTCTCTCCCATTACTGCGAATAAATCATATTTATTGAGTTCGTAATATATATAAATATATAATTGTGCGTTTTCCAAACAGCAATGACCTTCACCGCCTTCCAATACGCGCAGTAGAGTTGTATAAGTTAGTTAGAGAACTTTTGTTTAAAATAATTTATTACATGGTGTATATTCGTGAAAAAGTTCAATAGAAAGAAGTAATTTTTGTAAATGATTTATAAAATCGTGACGGCTGAACCATTGTTATTCTTCATTAAAAAACCCAATCAAATTTTGAATTAACATAAGAGAATGTACGGCATGTACAAGGGTTTTACTTGTACGAAGTTATTTTGGTTTGGCCTGCAGCACAGCTTCGAGTTGACCAATCTTCCGATGAATCCCTCCATATTGCTCCTCCCAGATTGGAAGATATAAATAAACTCAGCTGGGAAATGTCAAAGGGGTTGACACCGGACGGAGTTCACCCGGGACGGGGGTGGAACCCATCTTCTTCTCATATTTTTTTTTCGCCACCCCCTCCCCCGGAGCGAGATCGTCTGTCAGTATCTGAGTCTGTATGAAAGAACATGAGATTCTAGAGTAAGGGTTGAGGGCGCAGTCGATCTCCGATATTAAGTATGCAACCTATTAAGCGAAGGCATGCGTGGGTGGCAAGGGTGGAAAATCAATGCTCCGCCCCTCGCATGGGGCATCTCTAATCAAGGCTGGCATTAAAATGCGATCACGCGAAGACACGAGTACGTCGCAAGAGAGAGCTAGCGATGTTTTCAAACATTTCGGCAATTTCTTTCGTCTCCCTCGTACGTCTACGAATTAACTAAATTACGGTCTCATGTTATACTAATTAACATATTCCCCACTCGGTAATTAAAGTAGTGTTATAGATTAAGACGTGTTAAAATAAACGCGGAGCGGGTCCTTGAGTGAGTGAGTTCAAAAGTAGCGCTTGTGTTCGGTTCGATAACTACTTACTCTGTGTTGCTTTTATGAGATCTGAAGGAGGAAGACAGGAGTCGTGTAGTCTTGAAGCGAAGGCGGCTGCGGTCGATCAGGGAGCGTGCGAAGCGGCTGCTGCTACGAGACACCTAAATCACTCCGACGCGACCTAAGGCTCACTAATGAAGAGCGGGACAACAATCGCAACTAGAAGCGAACGAGCGGTAAGCGAGCCGGACGCGGATCTACAGACGGGAGAAAAACGAGTGCGGGCTGTACTCAGGTGGTTCAGATAGAACTCGCTAGGCGCGCTCGGCTTCAGCGGATCGGAGGAGGGAGAGTGTAGTGCGCGGGTTCTCCGGTCGGAGCGCTGTAGGGGAACAAATAGGGACGTCGTGTCCCGAAGGGAAAGCGCGGTTTGATAACCCGCTCAATTACATGTTTTTGTCTGGATTTTACTCTCTCTCTCTCTCTGGACCACAGGTGCAACGAGAAACTCCACCCACAGAACATATTTAAAAAAATTGTGGATGTAAATATGCTTAATATGCGATCCAATAACGCGTAATCTTTTGTACCGTGCTAAAGACATTGCCTACTCAATTGTAATAATTATTTACGTAATAAATATTTCATTTTCATCAAATAATTACAATTTGGTGCAAACTTCGGATACGTGAAAGTGAGCTTAAGGGTATCTTAAGGGAGCAGACTTCTGACCTTTAAGTACGTAGAGGAAAAGGTGAGTATTGTGGGCATTTGATCGAGAATTCTTCTCATTTTTTCTGTAACTCATCCCTCTCATCCATCGATCGCTTCGATGGCGACGCTTCTGCTTCGGAGCGACGAAAATACTTCCTCAATACACAAAGGTATATTAAATTTTTATCGCTATACTCCGGAATCGGAAAAACCGAAAAATGTTCAAAAGTTTCGTGTAACATGAGCACTCCCAATAAGTTATAAATCAATGCCTATAAAAATGCCTAGGGGAGAATCTATGGATATAATAAATCTCGAATTTGGTGTTATTTAATAGTTGCTATTTATCAACAATATTTTCCGAATGATAATACGAACAGTGAAATAACGTTTTTGTTTTATTAAATATAAATTTGTTGATATTATGTTAATATTATAACTCGTACCGAATTACAAGTTTTGCATATAAAGTAATCTTGATTCAGTGGCAAAGTTATTATATTATTATAATGCCAAAATTATTAATACGTCAATAAACTGATACATTAGTTTTTATGAGATTTTGCTGTAAGTTCGAGAACTTGGAAGAAGAAAAATGACAGAATTGCACAGAAGAGGGAGGAAAGATAAGGGTGCCGCCAAAATGTCTTTCCTGGGACATCTTTGGCACTGATTAATTAAACGAAGCATTCTACATTTAAAGGTATAATAAGGAAACTTTCCTGGCCCGGTTTTTCTCCGGTTTTCCATCGAGTAGAGGCGGATTTTTTATACAGACTCCCTAAGTTCTTGCCCAGGGGCGTTATCTGATGAAGAATAAATCTCTAATTCAGTGTTTCTTATTTAATAGTAACGATTTATAAACAATACTTTCCTAATAATCTGTAGTTAGATAAGAATACGATCAGAAATAACTTTTTGTGTTTCAATAAATGCAAATTTGTTGGTATTATGTTAATATCACAATACCTGAACTATTTTTAATGTTTTAAGGAGTTTGCTGAGATGTTAAATCAACGTCTCCCTCAGGGCCGTTGATCGGAATTGATGGGATGGTCCCTTACTTGCTTCCGGAGAGTAAATTTTTTTATTACCCCCANCTTTTTTTACAATAAACGTATTGTCATTATAAACTGCGTCTACATAAGACGGGATACAGGATCTCTCCGTGCTGTCAAACAGTTCCCGTTACTATGATTCTAAAAGAACCATTGCGCTTGAAATGCTTTTTACTCTACCATTAGCAAATGTAACTCTGAACCGCTCTGAACTTTCCGTGGTATTCCGTAACACGCACAAAAGGGGAAAATCGTCTCTATCGTTTGTCTCCCGGGGAAACCATTTGTGCGCAAAGGGGAACAGTATCAACCAGTGACATAGAGGGAACCGTGAATCCTATTTTTGTCACAGGAAATACAGATACGAGATTAAAATTTTACGATTATACTTGTAGTTTACTAACCGATTTGTTTGTTCATAAAATGGAGATATTATTGCAAAAAATATTTTTTTTATTCTGATCTTTTAATTAACCGAAACCCTTCGCCATACAGTAACTGTCTCNACGAAAAATAGATTTTCGTTCGAAAAGAGCCTACAATTTCATGAGATGTCATTGCAAATGAGACATTTCATTGCAATGTCCGTGCTTACAAAAACGAACAGGAAGAAATTGATTCGGAGAAAAATGGACTGGGGAGCAACGGGAGAATGGAACTCACTCCCCCTCCCACAGCACAAACACACAGTACACTAAACGTCGCGTCATCCCGTTTCGCTTTCCAGGAACTTCCTGGTTCTACAAAACCTGCAAAATCAATAAAATATGTTTTAGGTAGAAATGCAAATGGTCATTTATTCACTGCACAGGTACGAAACTAACTTAAAAACGGGGAGCATAATGGGAACGTGGTACTATTATAAAACGTGTTATAAAATAAAGTTAATATTTTCATACTAGAACATAATATAAAAACATCGTCTAATGCTTCTATTACATCACTAGGAAGAAAAAGAACTTATATGTAACTTTCGCCATTGTTACAGCGCATTGTTGCAAATCGAGATGCTCCAGGCAATTGTCATTCCATTTCGCAGCAGGAATCAGAGTAGTGGCAATTGTTTCAAAATGGCGTTGTAGAGGAGCTTCTTGACGTCTTTTGCGAGAATGAAGTCTATGTGATTGAAGGAAGGTAGTGGGACCAAAAACTTCGTCTTCTTACACTGAAGCCTCTGGAACAGCATCTCAACATCCTGCAAAGGAAGATGTTCACGACTTTAGAGATTTATTTCTTTTCAGTTCGTACACAAAGAAAGTAGAAACATAATAATAATAATAATAAAAATAATAAATTTATTGTCAAAAAACAGTACAAACGGCGTAGGACCACGTGGAGGACAATAAACTAATTTACTCTCCGGAAGCAAGCAAGGGACGTATTCCATCAATTCCGATCAAGGGCAATTCCTAAGGCAGAGGCGGATTCAAAAATTTCAGCAAAAGTTCCTAGATAAGATAAAAAGTTAGCTGCGAGTTATAATACATATATAATGTCAATATGTTTGTAATTTAACGCAAATATGTTTGTAAATTTACATGTACAAGTTATTATCGAACTATAGATTATTCTGAGTATAGTGTTTAAAAATCATAAGAGTTGAAAAAACACTAAATTCACGATTTATTGTTACAATAAACACGCCCCTAGACAAAGCCTAGAGAACCTGTATAAGAAATCCGCCTCTACCCGAAGGAAAAACGGAGAAAAACCCGGGCCAGGATGGGGCTACAGAATTAATGTACACAACCGTGCCAAAGTTGAGTACACATAAAACTAAATTAATATGAGCCATACGGCAACACAATCATGCAAGAAAATAGTTTTTGAAATTGTTATAAGTTATTTAAAAAGTACTACAGCAATGGCGTGATAAAGTACAAGACGGATTTAACTTTTATTAAAATCAACAAATTCTTTTACAGTGTAGAAGCACTGGTGCAGGAGGTAGTTTTTAACCGCGGATTTGAAGAGATTCAATTTCATAATATCTTTTATATTCTTGAGCAGGGAATTATATAGAATGATTCCCGAATGATGCGGTCCTTTTTGGCAAAGAGTGGTTGACACTCTAGGCCGATGAATATTATTACTATTGCGAGTATTGTGTTCGAGAACGAGACTGTTTCGTATAAAGCAAGGGTGGTGCTTCAGTAACTCGGTCTTAACAAATAAGACCGTTTCATATATTTTCAAAGACTTGGGTTTCATCGCTTTTAAATGACTAATTCTATACATTCTGATGGTTATATACAATTTATGTGGTGCCAAATATATTAGGTTTTTTTGTTTTGTTTTTAAATGCTTCTATTTTCAACTTAACAATTTCATTCATTGTAGTATTCGAAAATGGGAAGGAAATGTAGCTAAGTGCTATTGAAGCTTATCTACACGGAGCGATAGGAGGTAGCAGGGCAGAATGGTAGTAGTATAGGTGGGCAAATTAGATGGGTTTACCAACAACTTATCCCACGTGGAGGGGTTAGTAGAAGTGGTTAGTAATAGTAACAGTTATTGATACTAGAGGAGCTGGATAGAGGAAGGTTGGCTTTTCAGTAGTCACAGGTATATTGATTGGGACATTCAGGTGAAAAACTACCAATTATTCTTGCCGCACCGGGAAATGAACCCGGGATATCTAGCAAAAGCACCCCAAAATCGTGTCTCTTCTAAAACTATTATTTTTAACGAAAACAGGAGAGTTAGTCATTACATTATTTATAAAACTTAAACTTTGGAATTTACTAATTTTTTATTTTAATTTAAATTAAAGTGTATTTATTAGAACATGGACGAACCTGTATGGATGACAACCAATCATTGCTTGAATAGTAGAGGTGCACCGGGACTCTAATGTTGGAGAGGTTGTAAGGTGGAGGGTTCGTCGAGTTGTACAACACGGCGTTCATCGCAGGACCGTAATCGAAAGGCTGGAATTCTCCTGTAATCAAACATCGATCCGTGGAAACATCGATCCATGATGCAACGCACTCACACATTGCTTTGTTTTCGTCTCTTTTCTCTGCGTACTCACGACTCATAATAGTAATTAACACAGCTAAGCAACAATGGCAGAATTCGGAAGCGGAAAGAATTGAATTCGGAAGGGGAATTTTACAGGAGTACAGGCAACAAAAAGCCTCGCCACACATTTGTACATAACAAATATTTGTAAATAAAGCGCCCTATTAAAACGAAAAATAATAGAGAAATAAAATTTATTGTCAAAAAAGCAGCTGCAAACTGCGAATGACCACATGGGGGGGGGCAATAAACTAAGTTACTCTCCGAAATCAAGCAAGGGACCATCCCATCAATTCTAGTATGTAATTATGTATCAATTAAGAGTCTAGTATGTAAAATTAAATTTATCTCACATTATGTGTTAAGTCCTCATATCTTTGAAAAACAAATTTAATTTGTCTCGTAGAATAATTTAGTTAAATTTCATATAATAGTACAGCCTCGTTTATCAGGATGTATTAAATCTGGAAAATGTGATACACTGATGAAATGACTCATTACGTATGAAAATGATATCACAAAAATAAATTACAAAAACAAAACTAAGTATTACCTCCCGAATATCGTTCAAGACCATTGTTGCCATTGGCAATATTTAATCAATAGTAGTGCTGCATTCATGTGTAATTCATTAAATAATTTAATCAACTTGCTAATTAAGCAGTAGACACTACTGTATTAAAAGTTTTTCTTATGTATTATTTATTATTTTCGGTGACGAGTTTCTAGTATCCCAGGTGGCCGATAGAGGAATACTCACCAGATATGGTGGGTACTGAGGGAATAAAATACTGAGGGTGGAGCAAAACTAGCAACGAAAATCCAAGTAGACGTCGCTTGTGGAGACCACCGACAAATTGGTCAGCGTCTGTTCATCCAGTGGGTGCGGCTGCAGCAACTGCTCCAGGAACTGACAATCCCTGATTCCATTCAACCATCTTAACTGGTTACATCGTATATGACTAGTTCTATGGTTCGTGATAGCAACAACAACATTACCCCGGGCGGTTATCAATCCACCCGTCGACAGACGGCGACCGGGTGTTCGGATTCTGGCGGACCCGGGCATCCACGAACTCGGAAGAAGTCACAACTGTCTGGCAAACTACCCTCAAAAACGCCAATATTCATTGGTTCATTTAATGTCAACACACTCATTCAACCTGGACAACTGCTCAACTTTATTACATGACTTGATAAGCAGAAAATTACACTAATTGCTCTTCAAGAAACAAGATTTACTGACGAAGACACCACAGATTATGGCAATTAACGTGGAGCGAAACCGATAGACGAATCGCGAAAGGAGCATGGCGATAATTGTGCACAAGAAGGTTGTTAACTCCGTCAAGGAAGTCATTCCCATCAACAACAGACTTATGAGTGCACGTCTACAACGTGCGAACAGAAATTACACCCTTGTCAATGATCACGTATCCGCAAACATAACCAATAAATAGAACCCGAAGGAAATGGAAAAATTCTGGCATCAAGTAGAGAAGACCATGGGCAACATCCCCAAAGAGGACACTATAATACTCCTAGGAGACTTTAATGCGCAACTGGGCAGAGAAAGAGAACACAGAAATACCATAGACAACTACCCTGCTCACAAATTCACCAATACAAACGGTAGATGACTAGTCGAGCTCTGCCAACAATTCAACCTAAAAATAATGTCAACATCCCTGAGGAAACATCCTAAGAAACAAAAGTCTTGCCGCTCACCGAATTAAGAGATAGGAGAATACTAGATTGACCACGTAGCAATAACGCATACACCGCAAAGAGAAATTCATGATGTCCAAGTTCGACGAGGTGCCAATAATTGACTCGGACCATTACCTCGCAAAAATTAAAGTTAAATTCACCCCAAGAAAAATTCATCCTCCCCACCAAAAAACGCTCTCGATAAAATTTGATTTAACCAGTCTCCAAGAATCGAACATAAAGGAGGAATGGGAGAAGGAACAGGCAAACACATGGGAAGAGTTTAGAAAAAAGATCGAACAAAAAAAAGGCTTAGGAACTCGTTCCCCTAAAGAAAAAGAAAAAGCACGACTGTGAGAACGTCCTTAATAGACGCAAACAGTCTTTTCAAATATATCTGAGCAAGGAAACACCTCAAACACAACATAACTTCCTGGAAACCCGGAAACAAGCAGCCAAAACCATCAGACAAACCAATAGAAAATACCTTAACCAGCAACTAGAAAAACTAGAAACTGATTTCAGAAATTATAATACAAGAGACTTCTACAGAACATTCGCAAATAGAATTCAGGAATACCCACCACAAAATTTACGCTTTAAAAAACGAGACGGGAGACTAGGTCTTATCAATCAAGAAAACTGCAAAGAACTGGCATTTAATTTCTCCGATTTACTTAACTGTCCAGAACCCACAGAAAGATTCACGCTCATTGAACCTACACACACCAACATAAGCTCGTCACCTCCCTCTAAAGAAGAAATTATCAAACATGTCAAACATCTTAAAAATAACAAAGCAACAGGCGAGGACAACGTCACAGCTGAACTTCTAGAAAATCTCGGTTCGAAGTCACTCGAAGGGCTCACAGGCATCATTAGAGAAGAGTGGAGAACGAAAAAATTACCTTCCGATTGGAAGTGCGCCCTTATTCACCCTCTACACAAGAAGGGCGACGGAGAGCAGACGTCAGCAATTACCGAGGCTACCAGTCACTGCTACCAGTCAGTCACCTACAAAGTCCTGTCCGCTTGCATACTGAGGAGGACGCAGGAGCAACTTGAACCCAAGATTGGGGAGTATCAGGGAGGCTTTAGACCAAACCGCTCCTGCCCCGAACAGATCTTCAATCTAAAAACAACACTGAAATATAGAGTTCTCAGACACAAACCCACGATTTGCACGTTCGTTAATTTTAAGAAGGCGTATGACTCGGTTGACCGTAAATCTCTTTTCAATACATTAATAGAACTTGGACTCGATCTGAAAACGCGACGACTCATTGAAGAGACGCTCGTTGACACAACCTCCAAAGCTAAATTCATGGGCGAGGTCTCAGAAAGCTTCGAAATAAGACACGGAGACGGTCACTCTCCACTACTATGTAACACTGTATTGGACATGGTCATAAGGGAATGGGAAAAAGAACTAAAAAATCGTGGCCAGTAAAAACCAATGAAAATTGAAAGAAAAGTCGAAGTCACTTGTCTGGTCTTTGTCAATGACCTGGCAATACTGACACACTCTGAACACACTGCGGTACAGCAGATAGATGTACTAAGCGAGTGCGCTGAAAAGGTCGGCCTTAAAATTTCCTTTGAAAAAAAAAA
>NNCF01127371.1:195961-207506 GCA_002313205.1 Laupala kohalensis
AATCACAAAATTATTGTTCTCATCGAATATAAAAAAATCAGTTAAATGAATTATTAATTTATAAGAATTTATATTCTTTGGTGAATATTTCCGAGTTTCGCGAATAGTTGGCAACTTGACTTCAGTCAACGCGATTCACAGAATACCTTAAACACTGGAAAAAACAATATGCCTCTTTATTCCTGTACAAGAAAAATGTTTCCTTTAATATTCAGTACGATGGATCAATGCCTTTGTGTTCAGAAAGATGTTCTAACCAAGAACCGTTTTTGACTTAACTTGTGACAGAAAACTGAAATAACTTGTCGTGTCTTCTTTTCCACATTATCAGCACAAGGGAACGGCCAACGAGAGCGATAGAATTTCCTCCTCAGTCGTACTTATAATTTATGTCTTACAATTGGATACTAGTCTTCAGCACAAAATATTTTCGTTAAAAAAAAGTGAACCCTTCCGTGGAAAAAGAAAATTATTGATTTTCTTGAATTTTTTACTCGAGATAGGCATATTCTCTTTGAGTTTAAATGCATCTTGCTCTGAGAGCAAGAAATTAATTTTTACACTGACCAGTATGTGCATAAGAACTGATCGAATTCAACGATACTCGGAAGAACTTAACTTCTATATTCTCTACTCTCTTTTCCCGCAGAAAGATGGTGAGTTTTTCTTGTTAGTAAAGACAAACACCTTGAGTCTTAGTCTCCTGTTAAAGGTGACGTGTACTCAGAGTCCTTAATAATACCCAAATAATAACCTTAATAACATCAATTATTATTATTTGCGAAGAAAACAAACCTTTGTTGTATTATATCAGGTAGAATTTAAGGAACTCATTTTCCAACTAATAAACTTTATTCTACTAAAATCAACGTCCATTTTATAATGAAATTAAGGAAACGAAATTAAGGATGGAAGACTTACGACTTTAAACGTGCGAACAGAATAATGAACATTGTGATTTAAAGTTCACAATGATTCGACTTAAGTAGAATGTTCGTCTCAAGAAGCAATACAGTGTTCATTACAAGAAACGTAAAAGATTTTGTCATTCTATTATTATTTATTGATTCAAAAGACCTTTTCAGTGCTACGAAAAAAAAATATTTTTTTTGCAAAATATAAATTACAAAATAAAAATAAATTGAAACATTATAAAAACAATCTACTGCTCTCGTCTTCTTCCAANTTGCAAAATATAAATTACAAAATAAAAATAAATTGAAACATTATAAAAACAATCTACTGCTCTCGTCTTCTTCCAAAAGTTAATAATTTTCAATATAATATGAAAATATAAATTACAAATTATCTTCAAAATATAATCAAGTTATATAGAAAATTATTAACTTTTCGAAGAAGACGAGAGCAGTAGATTATTTTTATAATGTTTCAATTTATATTTATTACGTAATTTATATAAAGTTTTTGTAACATTGAAGATGGTCGTCATGAGGCCTGAAAGGCCTTTTGAATCAATGAATTCTAATTTCATACGAACTTTAAATTAAGTATAACATACGAAGAGCGTACGTAGAATGCGAGATAACAATAACTTAAATTTTTTGAAAATAATTTTTGTAATGATTCCTCATTTTGTAGTGAGAATTGATTAAGTTTGAGGGGAGGAAATCTTACAAAACATGCATGTTTTAGAAATAAGACATACCACATCGAACTGATCTGCATCGAACCCATACAAGACGAAAATGATGTTTCTGCAGAGTTTCTTCTCAATGTTAAGTGTCTCGCAGCCGTACTTGGCAAGAAGACGACTCACTTTACTTTCAGGAACAAGTTGCCCTCTTCCCAAAAGATGAGCGAGGAACTGAAAGTGTAAAAATCAATTAACAAATAGAAGGTGTCGGTTTAATATATTTAATGTGGGTTTTTTTTCTATTTTGCATTTTCAGTCGATGTAATGAAGCTTTTGAATACTCATACGTTTACAAATAATAAAAATATATCTAACTCTATATATATATAAAGATATTATGAAATTGAAAACAACCTCTTGCACCAGTAAAAGAATTTATTTATTTTAATAAAAGTTAAATCCGTCTTGTACTTTATCACGCAATTGCTGTATTACTTTTTAAACAACTTATAACAATTTTTAAAACTATTTTCTTATATGATTATGTTCTGTCTTATGGCTCACATTAATTTAGTTTTATGTGTACTCAACTTTGGCACGGTTGTGTACATAAATTCTATAGCCCCATCCTGGCCCGGGTTTTGCTCCGGTTTTCCTTCGGACAGGGGCGGATTTCTTATACACGTTCTCTAGGCTTTGTCTAGGGGCGCGTTTATTGTAACAATAAATCGTGAATTTAGTGTTATTTCAATTCTTATGATTTTTAAACACTATACTCAGAATAATCGATAGTTCGATAATAATTCGTACATGTAAAATACATTTTTGTGTTAAATTACAAATATATTGACATTATATATGTATTTTAACCCCCAGCTAACTTTTTATCTTATCTATGAACTTTTGCTGTATTTTTTTGAATCCGCCTCTGCCTTAGGACCCTTGATCGGAAGTGATGGGATACGTCCCTTGCTTGCTTCCGGAGAGTAAATTAGTTTATTGTCCTCCACGTGGTCATACATGGCAGTTTGTACTGTTTTTCTTTTACAATAAATTTATTATTATGTAAAACCCAATACCTATAAATTACATTTAAATTAACGATAGGTTTTGTTTAAAAAAGGATATCTTCGACAGTGTTATTTTATCCTTTTTTATTATTTCTCATTTTATAAAACCTCTATCAGCATTTTTTTTCCTTGGGGCTTTAGGGCTCGTCAACGTCAAGGTTCTTAGAGCCCTTACCTCTGCTAACACCTCACCAAATATATCAATCTACTAATTCATTTATCTTCGTGCAAAGATTGGAATAAATATTTACATTATGATAAAATCAGCTCATTGGGTAATATTTAATGTAAATATTAATTAATTAGGGTAATCACATTAGTAAATATTCAACACATTGGACACTAGGCAATAAAAATTTCAAAATTGGTCTCTAATTATTCCGTAGAAAATTCGCATTGGAAGAGCATGAAATTCGGATCTATAAATTGAATTTTTAAACATAATCGAAGACAATGAATGGGAAGAGTCATGCCTCATTTTGCTTCACGCCGAAGTAGAAATCCTTCAACGGCCCGGATTTGGGTATATTTTTTTAGAATTACGAACTAATTATTTTGTCGGTATTACAATCCTTTTGTCGGGGTCTCGAAATAATTTAATCTTCATGTATTTCCGCTGATATTCGTTCAAAATCAAAACATCTTTCTTATTGTCATTGAGTGATATTATTTCAGGAAAATTATAGACTTTGCCTGGAATATGTTAAAGGTGTGATTTTTTAATTGTTTTATTTTTTAAGCGAATATCTTCCTATTTCTTTCATCGGTTGTGCACGAATTATCCTGAACAAATTATGTAAAAACGACGATATTTTGCTTTAAACTACATGTATTTATAATTGAAAAATTACATTTATTTATTATAACCGTGGTATGGACAAAACCCCTGTGAAATGAGGAAGAACATAATGTTGTATTAATGATTCGTTCCTCCTTTTGCAAGAGGGTGACAGACGAACCTCGATCACCCGGAAAAAAATATTTATATACAATATAGACCTTCTAATTGGGGTAATTGTGTGGGGATTTTTCATCACCCCCCAAAATCCAAACTGACTCCGAAGCCTATTCAGCATGGGGTAAAATGAGTACCGTGTCGATCCTAAGGTCGAAGCGACCGGAGCGAGATGCTGGTCATATCTCCTCCTTCAATTGTCCCCGCAGCCAAAGAAGGATCATGAGATGTAACCAATGGAGCGAAAGCGCTGTGTTGTCGTATGTCTTGTGCGGGTGGTGGCCTAGCGTGGCTCATTCGCACCCATTCCAGACTGCACGTCGCAACAACCACACATAGGCTGCTACAACCCGTGGAGAAGCTTATCTCAGGAATATCGTGTGTCCTATCGGCCAAAGCACAGATAAAGCCCGCCGTCCCAGCTGGTATATCAAATTCTGCCTGTTCAGCGATGGCCTACTTCATTTATGGAAAATGTATTTATCAATATTTTAAACAAACAAAATAATATCCATGTAAATGGTTGTAATTTTATAAATGCTTCAGTTTTTGTCTCATTTTAATCGGACAATTTTTACAAAAATTAAACGTTATAAAATTATTTGACTTTATTCTAATGTAATAATATGATAATTTACGTTCAAAATTATGTTCATTCCCACATATGCTCATCTGCATGCTTTGAAAAACAATTTTGTTCACGACATAGAAGCTGTAAACTTATTTAACATTAACATAGCGTGGTGCCACTGTAATTTCTGCAAAGCTAAAATGTGTTCCTAGCTAGTTTTGAAAAATAAAATGTACTTACTTATTAGTTACGACTAAAAGTATATACGCTTATCAAATAAGTGATGAAATAAAAAATTTATGAAAAACTTCATTTTTATTCATTTTAATCGGAAAACTAAGATATTCCATGAAAAATAATTCAACTTTTATTTATTTCAGTCAGTACTTTTGGCAAAATGCCAATCTCCAAACGTAACACGTTGGAAGATATGTCAAAATATTGATAGAACAGAAATTGAGGGGACGGGAGCAAACGGGGTACTTAATAATAATAATGACTTTATTGTCAAAAACTCAAATACAGATTATTTAGCGTTTATTTGAATATTCACGTTTGGAGACTTGTGGTAAAGAGCTATTTGAGCTGCATTACTTAAAAACATTTAATGAAAATGATGAAACAAATCTGAGACATGTATTCAGAAATACGGCGAAGCAGGTTTGCTTTGATATGAAAGAAAGCAATGTTAGACCTCTGACATCTGACGATGATCAAAACACTTTATTGTGTTAAAATTCAGTTCCACTATGTATGGAGAAAAGACATTAATTAATGAAACTTAATTCCCCTTAAAAATCTACATTTTATAGTAAATTGTAATTATTCACCCAGTATTTATTCATTAATTCATCTCGTGAATTTAAATTAACTTAATTCTAAATTAGAATTCAGTATAGAATTTAACTACTACCTGATTATTAACAATTTTTTTAGAAAAGAAACGCCCAAATAATACGCCTTTTCTTTCAATCCTCGATGGAAAACTAACACGTGTAGTATATTATTTCAACGTTCACCCTCTTTCTCCGACTGTGTAGGAAGGAACTAATGTGGGCGGCAGCGTCCAAACAAAAGATTCTGCTAACACGAGTAGAACGCCCACGTAAGAGAGATTCGACAATCTCGCAATGCTGGCATTGGCTTCTCAACTTTCACGTGGTCTTTAGGCTCCTCCCTCATTAACTTTCTTTTGCTGCGAGGAGAATAGTTCCGAGGCCAAGGAATTGCGAAGCTCCACCCTCCGCGAACCCCTTGTGCACCTTCGGGGCAAGTTTGACTTTGACTTGAATTGGTTAATAGTATAAGAAAAGAGAGAAGGGTCATGTGAAGCGGCGGATCCATAGGGGCGGCTAAGGCGGCTATCATCCCCAACCCCAACCATTGGACCTGAACTCTTAACAGATACTATTGAAGTTGATAAATAGCATACTTTGTAATAGTGTTACCAGATTAATAATTATTATTAGTTATAATTGTTATTCTTATTACCAACGTCGGATTAATAAAATTAATAATACCAATTAAAATAATATTTAATTGTTATTAATAATATCGGATTGTAAAATTATTTATTTGATGCATTTAATTAAAGGTAATATTTATAAACTTTGTGTTTAAAACAATTTTTAAACCGAAAATCACCCCGGTTAGCCTCCCCCCCCCCTTGATTACGGTCTAGATCCGCCACTGTGTACTTTTTTTAAATCATTGATGTATTTGTAAGTGGCAAGTGTAGCTTAGTGTTATTGAAGCTTATCTACATGGAGGAGATAGGAGGTAGAAGGGTAGAATGGTAGGAGTATAGGTGGGCCGGTTAGCTGCGTTTACCAACAACTTGGTCCACGTGGAGGGGTCAGTAATAGTTATTGGTGCTTTGCTTTTCAGTAGTCACAGCTAACATATGATCTGGGACATTAACGTGAAAAGCTACAAATTTTTATCTGGCCCCGTCGGGAATCGAACCCGGGACGACTTGGGAGATGAGCGACAGCGCTACGGGTGGTGGTGCTTATGTGTACTTACCTCTACGTCGTTGGCAAACGGAGCTAAGATCCGCAGAGGGCTCTTCATGTGAGCGGAGAAGACGACGGGTGCTAGGGCGTGGGCGGAGGCCACTTTGTCCGCGATGTGCGGAAGGGCGGAGGCCATCACGAAGAAGGCCGTGGTGCCCATGGAGTGGCCGACGTAATGCAACTGAGACGCTCCGCTCACTCGGAGGATGTACTCCATCTCGGACGGAATGTCGTACACGCCGATCTCGTGGAAGCTGTCACCTCGTCAAATCAAGCACGTCTTATGAATTATCTCATGTCCGCCTCCTTCGTCTCTATTTGTGATGCAATGAAATCGATAAATTAAAGCAGACAATTTATTATCACTTCGATCAAAGTACGTTCCTCCCGTGTCTCAGGTGGTAGNTCGATTCCCGTGTGGGGTCAGATGAAATTTGTAGCTTTTCATACCCAGTTCGTAAAGCTGTTACTACTAGAAAAGCGAAACCTTCTTGTATCTCCGAGTATCAACAACTCCATTACCGACTTCTGCCACTAACCCCTCCACGTGCATCAAGTTGCTGTTAATTGAACCCAGTTAACCCCATCACCTCCTATCGCTGCTTGTAGATAAGCTTTCAATAGGAAGCAACATTTCCCATTTACGAATACTACAATTTAAAAAATTCAAAATACATCAAGATTCAACAAATCAGAAAATGAAACACTTAAGAACATCGAGAACACTTTAAAACTTATTAAAATCACAATATTTCACTTTTGACTTCTTGCTCGCAATGTTTTATAATTCACTTGATGAAGATACCACGAAACGTAATATTAATCACTTTCAAAGTTTTCTTATGTGTTTTACATTGCGATTAGTGGAACTTGCACGTATTTCCACAAGGTATACTTTCATAGGAGCGACGATAAATTGTCTGCTTTAAGAGGTCGATATTTATCAATTACAAATGAATTAACTACATATATCACTCCCTCTCAGGAATTATAAGTAATATGGACAATGAAACATGTTCGTAGAGCGCCAATAGTAATATTCAACAAAAAAAAAAAAAAGAATTTCCAAAGATTATATATCTCAGTCTCGAAGCATTAGATTTGCCCAAATACGCTTTGATACTTTCTCACTAGTCGCACGTAATTCAACATCCAACTTTTGCCAAGAAACAAAATCTATCATGATGATAATAATGCGAGTTTGAGAATGCTCACAAAAATTAAATAAACACCTAGTAGAGAACCCAGGCAATACTAACAACAGTGAAGTACAGGCAACTGCGCACAGGAACTTTAAAAGCGCGAGATTGGAATGCCTCATCCTGAGGAAGCTGATTGCAACCTGGACTCGCTATCACACGAAGTCGACAATCGTGAGGAAATGACGAAAGTACTTTATTATATTTGCAAAATTTATACGTCATCGTACTCGGGAGTGAGTACCGAATATTGACTCCAAAGCTAGCAGCAATATGTACTGTACTATAAAGATAAAATATAAAAAGACAAATAAACTTTATTGTCGAAAAAGGAAAAGTTGCAAACTGCGTCACGTGACCACGTGAAGGGTGGGGCGGCAAAAAAACTAAGTTTTTCTCCGGAAACAAGCAAGGGACCATCCCATCAATTCCGATCAAGGGTCCAAGGGTAGTGGCGGATTTAGTACTTACAAAAGAAATTATTTAATAAATAAGTACTCTTATCCATTTATTGTTCCAAAGTAAATTGTAGATATTTTCGCAGTAAAAATCGGAGATTAATAAAATAACGGTATTAATGACATTCCCGTCCAAAAAAATCCACCACTACCCGGAGGAAAACCGGAGGAAAACCGGAGGAACACCGGAGGAACACCAGAGGAAAACCGGAGGAACACCGGAGGAACACCGGAGGAAAACCCGGGCCGTGAAAGAATATCGTGTGAATACTTTTTAATCGATTGTATCCGATTGTGAAGTGTCTCACCTGAAATCCCAAAAGAGCGAAGACGGGTGGGTGGGGAGGCTGACGTGCGCCCGCGAATACGCGTTGCCTCTGGCGTTGGCCATCCACACGTCGTAGCCAGCGTCGGCCAGCAGATACGCTGCGACAAGAAGAAGAAGAAACTGTAGTAGATATTCTCACATTCCAACTACCCTGTCACATAAAAATTCATTACGATAATTATGTAAGAGAAATTACATCTTTTAATTTTTACCTTCCACCGGGTGACAATTCGTGTACATTTTCTGGTTTCTTCTCATAAGCAACTCTATCTCTCTGCGTTAATAGACAGGTAAATCACGCCACCCGCTCGTTAAGACTTGGATTGTCGTTTGACATTAAAATCCTCGTTTGGTAGAACTTACACATGCCTTACGGGTGTATCAACGCAATGGAAACAACAAAGAGACTACCGTAAAATGAATTTCGTTGAAAGTAGATTAATAAATTAAGATTTCTCGAATAGTTTACGCAACGTATTTTATAAATAGGAATGTTAATTTTGTGTTACACTACAAAGGATAAAGAAGNTAGTTTACGCAACGTATTTTATAAACAGGAATGTTAATTTTGTGTTACACTACAAAGGATAAAGTATTTTAAGGACAAGTTCTCCTAGAGTTGTTTGGTCAAGTTTGGTGGTAGTGAATACAACGTTTAAGATGAAAATATCACTAAGTCGAGTAGTATACAACATAGGGGGATTCAATGAAGTAGATTGGCAGTTCTCCCAAATTTGGTAACTTTTCAGAGGGCAACTAAACTATACGTCTGTATGTATGGATATACACATTGTGTGCCTGAGGAAGGCTGGATGCCGAAAGGATTCCGTCCAATTTGTGAGTCTCTTACGTCTTCTCTTCTCTGTATTTAATTAACTGTAAACGTTTTTAATTTATAGAAGACAGTAGTGTCGCTTTATTTTCACGATTTTTGTATAGTAAAGCAAAAACGTAGTGTAGTAAAACATTGTGTTAAATTGAACCGTAATATGGATTTCTCTACAGTTCACATAATAGACAAGGAAGAGAATTATTTCCGGAGGTACATTTCAGAATCAACATAAAATAAAATAATACAATGAATAACCAACTAGAAAATAATGTATTCACACATGAGTTTCATAGTGATTTTCATCATTTGAAAAACTTGTTATAAGGTTGGTAATGACGACCAAAAACTTTAATAATATTGTATTGGTACCCGCTGGTTTCATGTCATTCTGACCGTGACAGTTGACAAGAACACACATACAAAAAACGGTTATATATCATTATATTACTGATAATGATTATTTTATACCAGTTAAGGTCTCCTTGTTGACAAGGAATCACGAAAATTCTGATATTTTTTAGTATTGACGATGAGTTCTCACGAAAACCTCTTACTTGCATAATAGATACACTGTGAGTACTTGATTCGCTTTGTGTGTGCATTGAAAGAAATAATTAGTTTTCGTATTTCTGAAACTTTGACAGAGAATATAAAGAGCCGTATATTTTGGGACTCGTAGATAATTTGAAAATGGAGGTTGTTTTGTGACACGAAGCGCGCAGTCGGGCAAGCTGGTTTCAGCAATTTAAAAGAATTCTGGGGTGTTTTAAAATAATGGCAATAAGAAATGACACGAAAGAAAAAAATATTTGTCTGAAGTACGCTTTTAGGCTTTAGGGTTGAAGGGTAAAATAAATATTTAGTGCTATTTCGTAATCCCGCGTGAGGGACACGAGAAATCGTAAAGAGACGCAAAATTAGATGTCTTCGAAAATTGGAGTGTGTTGCAAAATGAAAGCAAGTCTAAACAATTTTTGACAGGAGAAAAAGATACGAGACATCTTAATTTCATCGGTTTGGAGAGACGACCCAAATAACTGTCTTCAGAAAATTGGGACGCGCTGAGATATGTAAACAGGTCCTGGCAATTTATTGAGGAGATGGTGGTATGTTGCGAGGCGAAAGAGGGGCAGAGAAATATAATTTGAAAATTCTTGTGAGAAATTTTGGGGACGAAGGGTCTGAGGTTTACAACGTAAACAAGACGAAAAAGGGGCAAGGGGGCGACCATACAAGTGTGCGCGCGCAGACGTTAATTTGGGGAGGTTGCCGTCGTCTGGCAGACGTGAGAGTCTCAAGTGTAATGTTGCGGGGGGCAAAAAAATGGGTTCTGTCTGACACAAGTGTCTTGATATTCGACTTGATATTAACTTTGAAAAAAATAACAGGCCACCCTGTTCGGCGTTCAGCAATTACACCAAGATCAGCCATTGGTGGGTAGAAATGACTGACGACACAGATTAACCAATTGGAGTGATAAATTGTCAGTAATTGGTTAAGAAAAATGACTGATGTCATTTTTGGGAGGAGTCTAGTTGCGTAGCTCGGTAGGAAAGTTGGGGTGGGGGCGTATTACTTAAAGGAGAGAGAGATTTTTGAGGAGGATTTTTAAAAAGATTTTAGGAGAGAATTTTTGGAGAGGATTAGTAGACAATGATTAACATGACGTTACATTGTTATTACGAGTTTTCTGACGAGCGTTAGCTTCGGAGTTTAGACTCAGTTTCATTTGCGGTGCGCGGTCGGTGAAGCATTGGCTTATTCGAGAACATTGTCGTGACTATGACATGTAATTAACGTTGATAACTAATCAATCAAATCAGTAATTAATGAATGATGAACATTCTAAATTTCCTTTGAATGCCAAATAATACCATTTTGAGAGTCAATGAGATCCTTGCATATTCATCAAGCTTCATATTTGGAGATGGTTCCAACCAACTTCAAATGCCATAATCAGGATTCAAATCGACGGGGTCGCAGCGGGTAATTTCGGAAGTTCGCGGCACAGAGAAGCAGCGAGACGAAGAGTGGGGAGAGACTACTCTTTCTCGAGCTCCATAGCATCCCATGGTGTTTTGTAGCCGAATTCCTCATAACTTATAAGGTGATTTGTAAATGGGCCGTAAACGCATGGCACTTGGCTCGCGCTCTTGCGTGCGACTTAAGTGTTATACATTACGCCAAAGTTGAGTACACATAAAACTCAATTAATATGAGCCATCAGACAACACAATCATGCAAAGAAATAGTTTTTGAAATTGTTATAACTAATTTAAAATTACTTCAGCAATGGCGTGATAAAGTACAAGACGGATTTAACTTTTATTAAAATCAACAAATTCTTTTACACTGTAGAAGCACTGGTCCAGGAGGTAGTTTTTAACCGCGGATTTGAACAGATTCAATTTCGTAATATCTTTTAAATTCTTGGGCAAGGAATTATATAGAACGATTCCCGAATAAAATGGTCCTCTTTGGCAAAGGTTGACACTCTAGGACGATGAATATTATTACTATTGC
>NNCF01127371.1:207567-234279 GCA_002313205.1 Laupala kohalensis
CTTCAGTAATTCGGACTTAACAAACACGACTGTTTCATAAATATAAATGCAGGGAAGTGTTAATATATTTAATTCCTTGAATAAAGGTTTACAAGAGTTTCGGGGGTGAGATTTACAAATTATCCGAACTATCCTCTTCTGAATTCTGAAAGTTTGAATACTCTGACCAGAATTGCCCCAGAAGGTAATGCCGTAACGTAAATGGGAGTACACGTTTGCAAAGTATACGCAACGCGAAATACGTGGACTAACTAAGTTAACTAAGATTCGGAATGAATCACACAATTTGCTTAATTGGGAATTAAGATTGTCAACGTGACAATCCCATTTGAGGTTGTCTTGAATATGGAGACCTAAGAATTTTGTATTCGTAACAGTTTTTGATTGTGTTCCGTTTAAAGAAAGAGAAACCTGAGGTAAAGATTTTGTGATACTATTGTGAAATGACATGGGTACTGTTTTGTCAGTGTTTACAATGAAACGATTTGCATGGAACCTAGACGAAAGGTTAGACAATTTTTGAGCGTTGGCGTGTTTACATAGTAAATTAGTGTCATCAGCAAAAGAACCATTTTGCAATCTGATGTGGATGATGACATGTCGTTCACATACAATAAAAGGAGTGTAGGACCGAGAATTGAACCCTGGGACACTCCACAAGTGGCTTTGTTTCTGAAAGACAACGGTCAAGTATTTTAATTGTAGTATACGATATTCCGACCTGTTGATATCTATCTTTTAAATAAGAAGTTAGCCATTGATGTGGAAGTCCGTGAATGCCTAAAGAATATGTTACGAAACACCCCTTGTGGTAAGGAACTATTAATAATATTTATGAGTGGACTTAATATAGCGTGGGACGAGAATTTGACAATAAACTCGGGTATATATTCTGTGCCTGTTGAGAATTTTTTTTTAATGAGCTAATGATTCTCATGACTTCACAAGTGAACATAGAATTGGGTATGTGGGTGGATATAATTGGAGGACATTGATTTGGATATATTGAGTTCGTTATTATACCTACTTCTGAGAAGTAATAATTAAACAAATTTGCGATGTCCTGAAGATTTGATACGATTTTGCCATCGTTTAATAGAGGATTATTTTCTTCGCGATTTTCAGAAGTTGACGTGTAATTTTTAACAATATTCCATATGGCTTTCGTTCGGTTGTTCAATTTTAGTACCTGCCTGTCGTTTTCCATAACTTTAGCTGCATTAACTACTTTCGGAAGGATAGTCTTATATTTACGAAAATAATCATGGAATTCAGGTAGTTGGTTATAGAGTTTTGAACGATAATATAAATGGCGTTTTTTTGAAGAAATTCTTATCCCTGGGGTGATCCATCTATTGTCTTTCTTTGTGTTAATTAAATTGCGTTTTATGGGAAAGCTAGAGTTGTAATGTTTTAGGAATATTGAGATAAGTACATTGAATTTGTCGTCGGTGTTTTGCAATTGTAAACATTTTTCCATGTTTCTTCACGCAAATAATTTATAAATATGGATTGATTTGTGTCATTTAATTCTCTTGAAACTTGTAACAGATTTTAAATGGTTTTACTTTATCTTTCATAGTCAATACTTGAGCAAGGAGATCGCTGTAGCCGGCGATAAACACTTCAGATGTACAAATTGATATTGACATTTATAATGAAGTGATTGTTAGTGAATAAATAACAAATTTTTATAATTGATTGTCTATAATATCACACTACATTTTAATTTTTCTTTGTAGTAAATTGTTATTTTTGTGTTTTAGGGGTTTATTGATAAAATATTGTTGTAAATGATAAAGGAAACGGTAATTCTTTCCCTGGGGTCAAGTAAACTGCCAAATTGGAAGGTGGGGGGTGCAATAGGTGAAAAGTGTTTTTTCGAATTTTTGGTTGTTTCACCATAGTTTGAAGGTAAATATATTATAAATTAAGGAAGCAAAAGACATCAAAGTTCTTTGAGATTACTTAACATGAAGAGGAAATATATTGACTACTAGAACAGCGAGAAAGCGCCCGTTTTCAGGTTGATAAAAACATTTTGGGGTAATGGTTAATATGAATTTCTACTTATGAATAATTTTTTTACCCAATCCTCTCTTCGGTCCAGCTATGATCCATGCGTATGAACTTCCCATCAATCCATGGTGCAGTAGAATTGGGAGTCTTTTTCTTGGAGGCGGAGGTATGGTTGAGTCAGCAGTTGAAGAGTCCCCTTCTTCCAAGGTTTGTATTACTTCACTTGCGATGAACCTATCGCCAGATATGTTCTGAGGTTTGATGATATCCATGTACTTAGGATTATCTTGTGACGAGGGACCGTATTTCTCCGAATCCTCTTTCATTCGTCTTCCAGGAATTCGATGAAGCGTGAGGATGTACCCGTCTGCAGTTTCCACTGTGTGCGCTTCTGCTGGGTAACCATAGCGACGGATTGTTTGAGGCTAGAACACGATAAACGTCAGCTATAATACTGTTACCTAACCAAATGTAGTGCATATTTAACAGTATTTTACGTTGTTAAAAGTAAACTAAACATTGTCTGGCCTCACATTTCTCGTAATTTGAAGCAGCATATACTAACGTATTTACGATAAAGTGATTTATTACTATTTTGTTCAATGCAACCCTCTAAATAACTTATTAGGATGGGGCGGGGCCAAATCGTTTGCGCTTGTGTTGGGAGACGTCCACTTTTGCCGACACTCTCGTTATTCGATAAGGCAATACGACTTCTGAATAAAGTTCTCCATATAAATTTATTATGTAGTGAAAAGCTTATTGAAATCAAAAATAAGCAATCTCTTTGCGCAGTTCTTCACCTTCGTAGACTGAGAAATAAAAAAGAAAATAAATGTTTGTTTAATAACAATAATAAATTTATTGTCAAACAAAACAGTACAAACTGCGTATGACCACATGAAGAACAATAAACATTTTTACTCTCCGGAAGCATGCAAGGGACCTTCCCATCAATTCCCATCAAGGGCCCCAAAGCTGAGGCAGATTCAAAAATTTCAGCAAAAGTTCCTAGATAAGATGAAAAATTAGCTGCGAGTTATAATACTAAGAGAATGTCAATATTTTTGTAAATTTACGCAAAAAATTACATGTACAAGTTATTATCGAACTACAGATTATTCTGAGTATAGTGACCAAAAAAATGATAAGAATTGAAAAGAAACACTAAATTCACGATTTATTATTACAGTAAACACGCCCCTAGACAAAGCCTAGAAAACCTGTATAAGAAATCCGCCTGTACCCGAAGGAAAAACGGAGAAAAACCCGGGCCAGGATGGGGCTACGAATTAATGTACATAACCTTGCCAAAGTTGAGTACACACAAAACTAAATTAATAAGAGCCATAAGTCAACACAATCATGCAAGAAAATAGTTTTTGAAATTGTTATATGTTATTTAAAAAGTACTATAGCAATGGCGTGATAAAGTACAAGACGGATTTAACTTTTATTAAAATCAATAAATTCTTTTACAGTGTAGAAGCACTGGTGGTTAAATTTATTTATTGTCAAAAAACAGTACAAACTGCGTATGACCTCGTGGAGGAAACAAAACTAATTTACTCTCCGGAAGCAACCGAGGGACCATCCCATCAATTCCGATCAAGGGCCCTAAGGCAGAGGATAGATGGTGCAAGAGATAGTTTTTAACCGCGGATTTGAAGATATTGAATTTCATAATATCTTTTGTATTCTTGGACAGGGAATTATATAGAACGATTCCCGAATGGTATGGTCCCTTTTGGCAAAGAGTGGTTGACACTCTAGGGTGATGAATATTATTACTATTGCGAGTATTGTGTTCGTGAACAAGACTGTTACGTATGAAGCAAGGGTGGCACTTCAGTGATTCGGTCTTAACAAACACGACCGATTCATAAATATAAATGCAGGGAAGTGTTAAGATATTTAATTCCTTGAATAAAGGTTTACAAGAGTTTCAGGGGTGAGATTTACAAATTATCCGAACTAACTATGTTTAAATTTAAGTTTCTTTGTGAATAAAGAAACGTTTTAGTAACAGTTCGCCGGATTGTTTGTTGTATTGTTGTTTACAGTTGAAGCAAAGGGAAACGAAGTAAAAAGTCTCCATTAGCATAAAGTACTAAAATTAACATTCCTGTGCCCACTCTCAAGTCGGCGTTCCGAGTTCTAAATTAGTAAACACCTTTGGGACAATCTTTTCTGTTGGAAAGGAGACCCTCGTATTATAAGGAACTGATCGGAGCTTCCCTTTATACAATTTACTACAAGTCTGGTTTCTGACGAATATTTCTTACTTGAGCGAAATGCGACACGGTGAACGTAAATTAAAGTGCAAAAGACAGTTGATGAAAGTCAGCCATTAACATTAGTCGAATTTGTTAGTATACACTGCATTACTCTCGGAATCTAATCGATACTGTATTATCTTTTTTATTAACAAGACATTTCATTCTTACCAAGTTATTAACAATGGTTCAAAAAGATATTTGCTATACAGCTGGTTTTCTTTGTTGGTTTTTCCTTGAAATGAGAGACTATTGTACTTAAAATTCGTTCCTAAGTTTATTGATGGCAGAAATTAATATTTACTTTGGCATTAGACCGCAAGAGGGCGGGAAATGTTTGTGTAGAAAGTTAATAGAAATTCGAATTTGTCAAAATTTAAAATTATATTATTTTTAGAGTAATCGTAGAAGATACTTACCACGTTTAAATTAATATCAGGATTATAGCGAGATCGATTATCTTCGGAAGCTTTGATAAAGTCTGTCAGAACCAACAATCCCAAAGGAGATAGAAAAGCGAAAAGCGGATGTTGCTTTCGTAATATCATTGCGGCAGAATGGAAATCCCGTAATCGCCAACTCTTCTGAAACAAAAATGGAATTAACATTTTTATTCATATCGTCTCTCGTAGCATTTTTTGTCCCATTTTTATTTACTCAATGCGTACCAACCACTCACTTACATAATATTTAAATATATTTATTTGCATATTAATGCATAGGAAATATTAAAATACGGCTAAATATTAATAGCTACGATTAATAAACAATATTTTCTGAATAATCTATAGGTCAATAATACTGCGTAGTTGAGAACAATCATTTTTGTGTCTTATTAAATACAAATTTGTTGGTAATTTGTTGATATAGCACGTAGTTAACTACTTTTATTCTTGTGCTGAAATGTCATATCCTTAGCCTCTGCCTTAGGAATTGCCCTTGATCGGAATTGATGGAATACGTTCCTTGCTCGCTTCCGGAGAGTAAATTAGTTTATTGTCCTCCACGTGGTCATACGCAGTTAGTAACTTTTGCTTTTCTGACACTGCATTTTTTTTCGCAGTGTTTTACTTGAGTCATTGTAAGCTTCTTCTTATGCATCTGAATCGAACTTTGTGGCTTTTCTCTTCCGCTTGTGGTTTTGCGAATACAATTCAAGGGCAAGGGTTTACACAGAGCAACCACATGTTAACAACTCTTTCTTCCTTCCTCCATAAACTTCTAATACGACAAAGATTTCTCTTCGCCTCTCTTCCATTTCACGTTCAAGAACATTCATATTTTGAATTCCACTTGTTTGATGGAGACTGATCCTCGTCGTGGTCATAATATTGATTTTACGTGGACACAAATATGCGTCTTTCATCAGACCGATGTAACTACAAATGCAAGTCACTATCGTTAATATTCACTAATTTCCCTACATTTTGGAAACATATGGCACATCATCTGATGAATTCTTACTGGTACAGCAATGTGAAATTGCATTTATCTGTTTGCGGAGTCTTAACATTGAATTACTGATCGACTGATCGCGATGAAATTCAACAGAGAGGGAGCTTAAGACCCGCAGATGAGATCAAGGATTTTGCGTGAGCGACGACTCAAATAAAGCAATAAACAGAAGAGGAAGAGACTGTGGATAATGTTCTACATAACAGCAAAATGTAGTGGAAGAAGAAGAAAGGGGGATATGGATGATGGAATTAAAGAGGAAAGGAATACATAGTCATAAGAATTGGATGGATTACATTGAGGATAAGGGTTTATACAAAAGACGTTTGAAGATTCTCAATGTAGTTATGGAGATTAGGAAATTATACGGCTAGATAGTAGTAAGTTCCGTACCTCCTCGCGGTTGTGGGGTGTCTTGTATATGAGGGAACATCCGCAAAGAAAAGTGACAAAAAACAGATCAGACAATCATAAAGNGGGTTGTGGGGTGTCTTGTATATGAGGGAACATCCGCAAAGAAAAGTGACAAAAAACAGATCAGACGATCATAAAGGAAGAAGATGGAAGAACGAAGGAATAATGGATAGAGGAATAAGGAGTAAAAGAAGGAAAATCAGAAAAAGACACACAGCGAAAAAGAAGAGAAATAACCGTGATGTTGCATTGAAGAATGGAGAAATATAAGAGAAAATAGGGTTGAGAGATAAGTACATAAGAAGAAAGAATGAGAGATATAAAGCCCTAGTAATGGCAAGAAGGTCGGTATGCTGGGTAGATAAACAGAAGTAAATTGTTTTTAAAAGTCAGTAAATATATAAACCTATGTAGTGGGCCAACCTGGCTTGAAAATGTGACACCAAAATAATAAAATTAAAACTTAATAAAATACAGTCAGCGATTTTGTAAAGTGAATTATATTCAATTCAAAGCACAAAGTAATTTTGTTTATTGTCCTTCGCGTAATCATTCGCAGTTTCTGTACTGTTAGTACATAAAAGTGTTGATATGCATGAATTAGTTTTTAATGAAGAATCGAATATTCGAAAAAATAATCGTGGATGTTTGAAATGAGTTGACTCGGAAAGATGATTTGTTTCATCTGTGTTACTATGAATTCATTGAAGATGATACACGTAGGTCATCAATATTAATTTCATTCTTTCTTTTTATGCCGAATCTAATCACGTTAAATCACACTTCTATTTTCTGATTTTGTTATATTTTGCGATTTTCTGATTAATAATCCGTAAGATATTAATGTATTACATTTCTATCATCATCATATGGTTTCTTTCCTACGTATCTACTTTTTTTTAACTTTAAACTTTTTTGACAAAACATGACATTCTAGAGTTTCCCTTGCACTCTTTCGGTTTTCCTTGGTTCGATGTGATTCACACGATGTTATCAGTTTCCTGAATTTAGTCATTCACATGTCTCTCACATAGCTCAGCAACAACCATGAAAATTTCAGCGTAAAAAATTTATTAGATAAAACAATCAAAATTTGAATTTTTAGTCACGAATTTCTTTGAGGGGGGTATTGAATGCGCTTGAATTAAATTCTCATTGCAATGTTTATTTTGAAAGTAATGAATAGGTCATTATGGCCCGGGTTTTTCTCTGTTTTTCCTTCGGGTAGAGGCGGATTTCTTGTAGAGGTTCTCTAGGCTTTGTCTAGGGGCGAGTTTATTGTAACAATAAATCGTGAATTTAGTGGGTGCTTTTTCAACTCTTATGATTTTTAAACACTATACTCAGAATAATCTATAGTTCGATAATAACTTGTACATGTAATTTTTTGCGTAAAATTACAAACATATTGACATTCTATTAGTATTATAACTCGCAGCTAACTTTTTATCTTATCTAGGAACTTATGCTGAATTTTTTTGAATTCGCTTCTGCCTTAGGGCCCCTGATCGGAATTGATGGAATACGTCCCTCGCTTGTTTCCGAAGAGTAAATTAGTTTATTGTCCTCCACGTGGTCATACGCAGATTGTACTGTTTTTGACAATAAATTTATTATTATTAAAGATGAAATACATGTTTATTGTTTTTTATGCCGCGCACTCGCCTTATTCTGACTTTGGTTTTGAAATAACGTATTGGGTGTGATACAAAAAATGAAAAGTAAAAACAGTAAATTCATAAAAACTGTGAAATGTGTTTTAAAGATACTTTTAGCACTTAACTTACCCACATGGTGCGGTTTTCTTCGGAAACAAATTCACGTACTCTTCGTAATATTTCACACATTTTATATTTAAAATTTTGCTTTTTCATATTTTGAAAATAAAGATCACCAGATTTCTGTAGAATATTCATTTTCAATTTCAGAAACATATTGAGAATCATGTGTTTCCTTTTCAAATGAACCTCTCACTATTTATATAGTGATCCTCTATTATCTAATGAATGCCACTTATGTTCTAGTACTTTAATACAGAGCAGATAGAATTAAAAAGTGGTAAAAAAAAGTGACGGAGCACATTTTATTTCAGGAAATTTCAACCTTCTTTGGAATAGACACGGAAGCTGCATTTACGATTTAGGAGGCCATGGTTGAAACGATTGAAAATCTTTCTTGAACAAAGATTACTTATAATGCATCGGTAGATCGACCTTTTAAGTAGACTTGTATATTCCACATACTAGTTACCTTTCTTTTATTTTGGATTTATTTCGCAAACACGACGACTAGACCTGTGGTTTTCATTCTTAGGTGCTAATAAAGTTCTTAAAGAATACTGACAATTATGTCAATATTAATTACTGTTACCACCTTTTTTCGTAATTTTTGTACTTCACATATTAAGTAAACATACTCACCGTTTTTATTTATTATCAAATCATCCATATTATAAACTAATATCTCACAACATAATTGTTACACAAGGCTAAATAACAAAATTACAACACAGAAGCAAAATCATGGAACTATAAACTGAAGATAAATTATCTGCATCAGAATCAGTATATTTCCAGTTCCTTTTCTGTGCATCATTAAGATTTTACTTATCTAGTTTGTTTTTCTAGTCGCTTTGGCAGATTCTCACAAAACTTTGCTCCTTGACGTGAAGTTATTATCGAAGCAAATAATCTTGCTCAAGTAAACCATACTTAGTCAATCCATTAACTTTCCAAAGAATATCAAAATTATCTGTATTCTTGGCCAATAGCATCGTCTTTCTGCTTTTTTTCAAGCTTTTCGACACGTTCAAACATGTTTGTCTACATCGAAATTTCGAAGAAGAGTTCAGACTTTCTTAGATTTATTATTAATACTTCGATACTCTTTTGGAGAGGGACTCCCCAAACACACACACACACACAGACATCGTATGATCACCACGGATTCACCATCCATGAAACGTAAAATGATACGAGTTACCTTTCTTTTAAATAATTTTGGATTTATTTCGCAAAATGTTTCCCAAACTTACCTCAAAAATATACGAACATCGACGAGAAAGATAATGAAACCGCCCGTGCACATGGTCCTCTTCCGGTGCTACAATTGCAGTTGTTTAAAATTATTATTAAAAACACACACCAATAACAATTGTGTTTATCTCTTTAAACACATAAAACTCATTATATGAAGCCACCTTTTTAGGAGACAGTCGTCATAATAAAAGAATATCTGCTAATGTCAATTAACAATTAATCGAAGAAAGATAAGTCAATTATGATGTACCTGAAGAAGACCGCATGCGAGTTCGCGTCGTAGTGTAGTGATTGTGATGTAGTTTATTTAAAAACAGATTTGTCACAAATTCACGAAGTGTGAGTTTTAATCAATCCAGAAGATATATTCTTCTTCGTAAAAATTAAACACTGTATCAGCAATTGTCCACAGATCAAAGTGAAAGACGTAATCGAGTATTTCGTAATATGGATATTTATATATAAATAAATTAACTTTGTCAAAAAAGCAAAAGTTACAAACTGCGTATGACCACGTGGTGGACGTTAAACTAATTTACTCTCCGGAAGCGAGCAAGGGACCATCCCAGCAATTCCGATCAAGGATTCTCTAAGGCAGAGGCGAAGGATTTGACATTTGAGCATACTGCGGTATGTGTTTTAAAATGAACATATTTCCAACAAATATTGTATTTAATAAAACACAAAAAAAGTCATTTCACAAGTACGTATTATCAAGCTATAAATCATTCGGAAAATATTGTTGATAAATCGTAACTACTAAATAACACTAAATTCGCTAATAATTATTTGAATAGATGCCTCCCCTACGGAAGAGTCTAGCCAGTCTATAAAACATCCGCCTCTACCCGAAGCAAAAACGCTTTTTTAAACTTTTCTATGGAGAGAAATTGTGAATAGATGATATATTTTGAAAACACAACCGATCTCAAGCGGAAATGGAGTCCTATTACAATAAGTTCGTTGTGAAAAATACTCACGAAGTTGCTTTGAAAGAGTTTCGTGTTGTTCCGTCTTCTGCGAGAGCGCGTCCCCGAGGATGTTCCGTGACAACTGAAGCGCGCCGCGCGTCGCGTCGCGGAAAACGAAAAGACGCTTAGAGATTCACTTTTTTACGAAGACGTTTCAACGCGTCACTCACTGCATATACGTCACTCAACATACACGGTTCGTGCAGGTCACACTGGGAGCGCAGTGTACCGAACTGCTAAAGAAGTACGTCAACAGGAAACTTTGAAGATCCGTTGCAACGAGGGTTAGGATTTTTATGCAAAAAAAAAAATTCATATGAAAGTAAGGAAGGGAAAAGGAGCTAAAACAAATCAAAAAGGGACAAAAAGATGCTGTGTTACTCAACTAATTCGAGAAATCTTGCTCCTAGACTGATTCTTTAAGTTACAAACAAGCATACCAAATCATGACTGATCAGAAAAAGGAGAGATAAAAACATATCCCATTGTTTTTCTCCAATCGTTTATTAGTTGCTGCCAACTTCCGCGTTTACTGAAAATATAAATTATTTATTACTGAGAGTAAATTAGTTTATTGTTCTCCACGTGGTAATGCGCAGTTTGTAACTGCTTTTTTTTGACAATAAAATTTAGGTTTAATTAAATATATCGTATTGATTCTAAATCACGTAAAGATGGAATGAAACTCACACGACATATCTCTTAGAAATGATAAAATATCTTCTTGAAAATTATTGATAAGATACAGCAAAACGGGGAAAAAAGGGGGATTATTGGTTCGGTTGCGGCAAAAAGTGGGAGAGAGGTGCAGAAAAAATGTCTTCTCTTTTCATCCAGAGACGAAATTTCACACTTGGTCTTTCCGAAAAGCTTCAATTTACCCTATGAAAATAACTTAAAAATCATAACCCTGGGTGTAATAAGTGAAATGCTCATTAACTTAATGAGACTGGTTTCCATTGGCCCAGAAATGATTCGCGCACGAATATGACATTGAATGAAAACAGGTTTTCTGGTGTCGGAACGTTTAATTCTTTTTAAAGCAGACCTCAAGAATATGACCTCAAGACATTACACGATTAAAATGCGCGCATTAAAAATGTTTCTGTTGATGTGAAGCAAACGTTTTCTTTCGTTCGTCGTATAAAATATTTATACATTGTCGAACTTGATTTTTTAGTTGATATTTTCGTTGTAATAGTGACTGATCATTTTTATCACTTACCTTTTTATTGGCACAATTTTTTTAAGCACTTATCCTTCATAATATCTTACACTAATATGTATGATGAGTGAATATTACACATTAAAACCCAAAACAAACATAAGAGAACACAAGATAAGTTTCCTTTTCCCCGAACTGCACCAGAAAGAAGGAATCCTTATGGAAACATGGTTATCAAAAATTCGCTTATTTTTTTCGAATTCGACCAATAAGAAGGTATAGTTTGTATCTTTACTGTCATTTAACATTTAATTGCAGGTAGAAGAAAAGAAGACGTTGATTTTTACGTACAACCAAGAAAGATACAATTCTGAGTTTAAGTTACACAATTAAANACAATTCTGAGTTTAAGTTAAACAATTAAATCTATATCTTCCACTGTAAAATTAATTTTTTCCATGCTCTCTCCCATAATATTAAGCCAGCAAATCCCATTCAATTAAGCGAGCAATAGCTGTACCAATACACAATGACCCAGAACTCCAATTGGATGGATGATAGAGCAGCACATTAATGGGAACAAAAAATAATTAAATAAGTGCACACGTCCTGAAGGAGATAAAATGACACAAGGACAAAGTAAAAACACAAGAGAAAAAGGTACGTCAAGCACTTTATGAGGAGAATTAAGAAACTGACATAGGTGTTCAAAGTTCGACAATAACAAATTAACAGATGTTCAAAGTTCCTCCCATTAAAAACCGACGTCGCTTGTACGCACGAATATATTCTGTACCGCTGCTAACGGGCAGACGTTTGAACATTTGTTGTAATCTGTTGTATCTTGTTGGTCTATTTTCCGAGAAGTATTGTTTTTTTATTACTTTTGGAACATAAGAAACTAAATTATAGACTTCAGCTGTTTTGCTTGCGAATTACTATGTCATAAAAATTCTAGTTGAGTTTTTATTATTATTTATTTATTTATTTAGCTGCAAATGGGCAGATCTTATCCGGTGGCAGAATATTAGAAAATAGAATGAAATATACAGAAATGTGTATTACAGAAAACTGAAATTCAAAATTGTTAAATAAATGATTGAACTACGTGTTTAAACTACTATTAAAGTATTAAATATAAAAACATGTGACGCTGAAAAATAAGTTATTTTGTACATTTTACGACGGATGACCCGGACATTTTGTGTAACAATTAATTGTAGTGTATTTCACTTCACTTCTCGTTTCCCTTCTTCCCTCCCTCGCACCCTTTCTAACTCTCGCATCTCCCTCCTCTCATCACTTCACTTCACTATCACAATCTTCTCATCTACACTACTTCACCCCTTCTTCCAGAACTTGTCTAACCCTGTGAATAGATGCAGAGCTCGAAATATTTTCCACAACCGATGCAGGCAATAAATTCCAGTCTCTAATCATTCTACTGAGAAATGAGAATTTTCTTGTTCCCCAGTTTTAAATGTTAAAATATGATATTTTCTATCTATCCAAAAATTGTGTTTCAATTTTTCCGTTACATATTTAAGTTAGACAAAACGAGTTTCTATCACATTTTAAAATGATCTATATTACTATTCTTGATATAATTTGCAAAAGATGTAGCGTGCTTGTCTCGCTATTCAAAGTCTATGGATCTTGTCCCACTCAGGGAAGTTTTTGTTGGGATATGTAATAGGCAAGCCAATAATTCTTATGTTCTGTTACCGTAACTACGATACTTGTTTACTTTTCCGAATGTTACGTCATGTCTTGGTTACAAACCGAAGTCTGATTAAAATGCTTGTGATTCCATAAATGTTAATAATTGCAATTTCAAGTTAAGCACTTATACCTTAACGAGTTGCTTTTCATAAATCTTTGCTTCCTTTTGTCAATATTTTGTTCCTACTTAAATATATTTACTTTCTTAAACATACACTGCTGGAAAATGAAAAAAGAACACCATGAATTCGTGGACCCAAGAGAAGGAAATTTTATTGACACATTCTCGAGGACTTATAGAACAAACGATCACAACCGACAGAGCCATACGCGTATGAGAATAGTCGACAGGGCGTGAGAAATGTCGGAGCTGGTACCCTGTAACCCTCCTTTTGCAGCAGTGCAGGCTACAATTCTCCCATGGAGATCGTAGAGGTGACGAATGTAGCCTTGCGGAGTGACCTGCCATGTAATTTGTACCTGATACCTCATTTGGGACAGATTTCCTGTCGGTCTTGCAGAGCGCGCAATGTGACCTTTCACCCAGTCTCAAACATACTCAATGGGGGAGAGATCTGGGGATCGTGCTGGCCAGGGTAGTTGACGTACACCTTGGAGAGCAAGTTGGTTGGACGTGCATTGTCCTGCTGGAAAAGGACAAAGCCTTGTTGGAGCACGAACGGTAGCACGACTGGTTGAATGATGTTTTGGATGTACCGTGCACTGTTCAATGCTCTCTCTACGAACACCAAAGGAGAACGGATTGTAAGATATGACTCCCCACACCATGATGCCAGGTCTTGGCTCTGTGTGTCTCTGTCTTACACACTCTATAGACGTTGGAGCACGACACCTCACACGCCTACGCCCGTCATTGGCGCCAAGGCAGAAGTGACTCTCATCTCAACAAGTCGACATTCGTCCTTCCATAAACGCCTATCGCGACACCACTGGAGGCGAGCTGCGCGATGTTGGGGCGTGAGCGAAAGACACACTAACGGCACGTATGATCGTAGCCCTGCTTCACGGAGACGGTTGCGAATGGTTCTCGCTGACACTCCCGGAGAACACTGCCTCTAATTTGTTGTGAAGTCGCGGTGTGGTCCGATACGGCACTTTGTAAGATGCGACGGTCTTTGCCTGCATCTGTGCGTCGTAGCTGTCCGAACCCAGGCTGACGGACACGTGCAACTTCTTCTGACCACCGGCGACAACATCAATGCACTGTGGAGACCTCTCGCCCCAAGTGTTGCGCAGTTCTGCGATATGACCTTCCAGCCTCCTGAATACCCACCATACACCCTCGCCCAAACTCCGTCAATTGCACAAACGGCGCACGTTTACGCTGTCGCGGCAAGCTAATAATATTGCAGACACAGACGGAGTTCCGTTTGGCAAGGCAAACTGGCTGCTACTGGCTCTGAAGGTCAGCAACTGCTGCGTAGCTGCAACATTCCACGCGATTCCTGGTTTGCCCACAGCGCTGCGCTTTTGATCATCGCATTAACTGCCCTCTCGTAGGGTTCTGTGGAACTTTGGTTGAAATTAATAGATATGTCAAAAATTTCCTCCAAAAATTTGAATCCAAAATAAGTTTTACAGAATAGGGAAAAGGAAGTGGTGAGAAGTCCCCAACTTCAACCAGTACAGCGGTACATGGAAACTTTAAGATATAGCTGCAGAAAATAGGGAGAACACAAGACAGCCAATGTGAATGAGACAAAGGCAAAGGATACAGCAAAACACGAGCTGTTGTGGGATTTTGAGAAATTTTTGCAAAAAGAACGAGTAGAGGGTTCATATGGAATTATCGAAAGCAGGACATATTAAACACGTCACAAGCTTTGGACATATAGAGATACGAAGATAAAGTTTGACATATTTCTTGAATACGCAAATAAATGAGCACACATGAAACAACTGCTAGAATGGCCTCCCCGCAGCAGGGACAAGAACACCGTAAGGTGGCTAAGATGCGCTGTGATAGAACACAAGAGAATGAGAAATGTAAACAGGAAAGAGAAGCTGAACATACGACAAATGAACGAAAGGAGAAAAATAAAGTGTAGCGGTCTTTGACCAGTAAAAAGCTTTCGCAAAAAACTCGAGTCAATGACACACAATTTTACGGCTGTTGAAGCTGACGGACATCGAACCCATTTAAGATGCATGCAACACGTAATCATCTTATACCAAAAGGGCGCTCAACTTCGGTCCGTGGCTCAGATCAAGATCGCGACGGGATCATGACTGTCGATCTGAGAGACACGAAAGGGCAGGAGTGACAGAGGGGAGGGATGGGAGTGCGTTCAATTTCTCTCTTTTTATTTGACAGTGAGTTTCGTATTTCATTAAAAAAAATGTAAAGTCGACTTCTGTGAAGTTGAAACTGACATTACGGCATTTATCAAACGTAAGAACGAAACCTGATGAGCGCTTACAATCTATTCGAGACGATCGTGTGTAGCAAAAGAAATACAGATACACGGTTTACACGTCATTTAAAAAATTCATAGAAATGAAAAACCCTCGTGTCTTTAGTCAATGCACCTTATCGCTCATAACAACAATCATCTCATGAAGATATCTTTGTCTCTCTTAAAGAATAATTTGCCTGAATATTCTATTCAGTAAGACACGAATTCATCACTTTCAGACACAATTGAAAACACCACGTTTCGGCTCAAGTAAACACAGAGTCCTCTCGAGGTAATAATTAAAAACTGTTTCATTCTAAAAAAACAAATTTGTATTTATTACAACCATTTAGAACATCGCACATCGCTTTCAAAAACATTACTGTCAACGTTCTAAAATCAATCATTGGTATCATCCTCGGTCTAAATGTTGTGTACAATATCGACAAAAATTTGAAACATCTTTCATTTTACAGTTAATTGGCAAGCAGAAATTCAACCTCCTAAAAAGCGAATTTAAGGATAACAAAGTATCTTTCATCAGCATCTCAGATTTGAATAAAAAAATGGAGTTTACTCTTTCATTTCCGTGCATAATACATGACAAACCCAACGGACGCAACACAACGAAATTTCTTATTTTATGTTTCGTGACAATTAGAAATTAGTGTTTCTCTATATTATATAATTTTTCCGTCAAATCTAATATGTCAAACACAAAATTGCTTTTCTATATATTTGGTGATTTATTTTTGTAAGAGCACTGATGATAGCCGCCACGCGGCCGAAAAGACCTTATGATTTAATAAATCAAAAACGTGCAATTAGACTTTCTTTATACAATGCAATACGACGAGTGAGACGCGTGCTTTGCTAAATCACTTACCTTCGTCCGAAATGAGTTGGTAGCAACTGAGCACTTTCGAGGCGAGTAACTGGTCTTAAAATGTTTGCGCGCTGGCCATGAAGAGCAACAGAAAAAAGAGTGACCAAGGTCCTCCACTTTTTGATGCTGTTTAGTCTCGTAGTGAGGAAGTCAAATCCTCGCCTGGGAAAGTCTTTGTTTGAAATTGTTCTAGCGGTTCGAATAATTCAATTGATGCTTAAATAAAGCGGATGTAAGAAGTGCCTTTTCAAATATAACGATGTGAATATCGACATGAGAAAGAATACTGATATAATACATTGAAAGCATCTTGGGAAAATATTAGTATCAAATTGTTTCTCCTTAACTGTGTGCTATGAGTTGGATCTGAAAAAAAGTCCTCTGATTTGCTGAGGAACAAGTAGATCACATCAAAAATATTCGTGTAAAATAGAAAAAGTCAAGTTCCAGTAGCAAACACATTAACCGCGCAATGCGATGAGACATTGAGAGGAAGAGTCGCTTTTGCGATATTCAAAGGTTAACAAATGTTAACAACACGACGACTTGGATTGAATACTTGATAAAATGTTTACTCTTTCCATTTGTCTTAATTTTCTACTTCATCTCGTAACACATCTGCTTTGAATTGTAAGAGAAACGGCGTAAAATCAATACAAAACTCAGCTTTGTATTTTTTGTACAAATGTCTTTGCGAAGAGTGCACTACATAATTTGCCATTTCTATTTATCTCATTTTCATTTTATAACATAGTTTCAAAAATAGTTAATCACATGGTGGTTTCACTGGATTGTATAATATATAAATGAAAATGGTGTTTTAAGATCGATGTCGTCGATCAGGGAATTCTCCTTTCCAAACTGCATTCTTTAGGCATTCGTGGACTTCCACATCAATGGCTAACTTCTTATTTAAAAGATAGATATCAACCGGTCGAAATATCCTGTACTAAAAATAAAATACTTCAGCGTTGTCTTTCAGAAACAAAACCACTTACTTGCGGAGTATCCCAAGGTTCAATTCTCGGTCCCATACTCCTTTTATTGTATGTGAACGACATGTCATCATCCACATCAGATTGCAAAATGGTTCTTTTTGCTGATGACACTAATTTACTGTGTAAGCACGCCAATGCTCAAAAAGGTTTGTCTAACCTTTCGACTTGGTTCCATGCAAATCGTCTCATTGTAAACACTGACAAAACAGTGTCTTTGTCATTTCACAATAGTATCACAAAATCTTTANTAGAACACAATTAAAAACTGTTATAATTACAAAATTCTTAGGTCTCCATATTCAAGACAACCTCAAATGCAATTGTCACGTTGACAATCTTAATTCCCAATTAAGTAAATTGTGTTACGCATTCCGAAATTTAGTAACCGCAGTTAGTCCACGTATTTGCCGTTGCGTATATTTTGCAAACGTTAACTCCCATTTACGTTACGGCATTACCTTCTGGGGTAATTCCGGTCAGAGTATTCAGAAGAGGATAGTTCGGAAAATTTGTAAATATCACCCCCGAAACTCTTGTAAACCTTTATTCAAGGAATTAAATATCTTAACACTTCCCTGCATTTATATTTATGAAACGGTCTTGTTTGTTAAGACCGAATTACTGAAGCACCACCCTTGCTTTATACGAAACAGTCTCGTTCACGAACACAATACTCGCAATAGTAATCATATTCATCGTCCTAGAGTGTCAACCACTCTTTGACAAAAAGGACCATATCATTCGGGAATCGTTCTATATAATTCCTTGCCCAAGAATTTAAAAGATATGACGATATTGAATCTGTTCAAATCCGCGGTTAAAAACTACCTTCTGCACCAGTGTTTCTACACTGTAAAAGAATTTGTTGATTTTAATAAAAGTTTAATCCGTCTTGTACTTTATCACACCATTGCTGTAGCACTTTTTAAATAACTTATAACAATTTCAAAAACTATTTTCTTGCATGATTGTGTTGTCTTATGGCTCATATTAATTTAGTTTTATGTGTACTCAACATTGGCACGTTTGTGTACATAAATTCTGTAGCCCCATCCTGGCCCGGGTTTTTCTCCGGTTTTCCTTCGGGTAGAGGCGGATTTATCATACAGGTTCTCTAGGCTTTGTCTAGGGGCGGGTCTATTGTAACAATAAATCGTGAATTTAGTGTTATTTCAATTTTTAAGCACTATACTCAGAATAATCTATAGTTCGATAATAACTTACATGTAATTTTTTGCTTTAAATTACAAACATATTGACATTCTATTAGTATTATAACTCGCAGCTAACTTTTTGTCTTATCTGGGAACTTATGCTGAATTTTTTTGAATCCGCCTCTGCCTTAGGGCCCTTGATCGGAATTGATGGGATGGTCCCTTGCTTGCTTCCGGATAGTAAATTAGTTCATTGTCCTCCATTTGGTCATGCGCAGTTTGTACTGTTTTGTTTGACAATACATTTATTTATTTATTATTTATTTAAGAATGTTCTAATATAATATTTCTGTTGTTTTATATCTTTAGGCAGATGGTGACACCAATGAGGTCAAAAAAGGTTTGGCCTCATTAATAAATTAATACTGTCAACACTAACTCAAATGAAAGGAAATTGTTAGCATTATGAGATTCTTATTTGACTTACATTACACTTTTATACAAAAACGTATATTACATGAATCCAGAGTAGTGCAAGAGAGTGAATTATCTCTTCTACAATGTAAGTTAAACCATTATCACTTGAATTTCATTGGATTCACTTTCGGGGAGGTTGAGTGAGTCTCGTTCGCTTTGACGAACCAAACGAGACGACTCGATGTTTCTCAAGACCTCGTCGTAAACTAGTCTCTTCGCGTCCTTGGCGACTATGAAGTCCATGTGGTTGAATTTGCGCAACGGGACCAGGAACTTCTCCTTCTTCTCACATCGAAGTTTCTCAAACAATAATTGGACGTCCTGGAAATAAGAAAAAAAGTAATGCAATGGAAAAGTTTTAAAGTTTATTTTATTCGTGAAACAAGAGAAATCGCAGGACTTCGAAACGGAGAGGTTTCAGAAACTTTTTCCTTACAATTATACAGATTGTATAAGAAGAGTGTTGTAGTTGGTCGAAAAGAAAAATCGAGATCTCTTCGGATCTTTACAAATTGCCTCCAGGAGATTCTATTTTCAAATTTTTGTAACGTTCCGTATGTGTGTGTGTATGTATGTTAAGAATTTTCTTCCCCCAAATAACTCACGATAAAATCGATTCATCGGAATTAATTGACTTTGAATGCGTTGGGAATAGAAGTCTACTTCTGGACAGCTCATTCCGACACACCGTGTACCACATCGGGATTTTTAAATTTCAAATATTTTTTAGAAGATGAATGTAAACCATTTTCTTGTACAAGAAATAGATTTTGCTAAATACCATTTCTGTACGTCGCATCGTGTTTTGAGATACAGCGAAAAAATTTTGGAGGTACCTTTAATGTTCAGATGAGCCGACGAGGCAATTGCAAACAACTCAAGGAAGAAGATATTAATTTAGGAAAAACCCTATTTCAATACGCAGATGTGTAAAATAACATATTTTGTAAATATTTCCATTCGGACTGGACTGTTGCACGTGTCGTCATCTTTGACCATTTTAATATGTTTACGTCTATGAATTATTTTATTGAATTTGTCCGTGTCGTCTGTTGACCGTTATTTGTTGTAAGAAATATAATTGGAAGTTGAGGGGGGCACTCTCCACATTTATTAGATTAAATAGAGATATCTGCAGAAATTGACACAAAAAAATAAAAATGTTGTGACCAATGAGGTCTGACAGGCGCTGATTTCGAAAGAATTTCATTTCAATCCCGAGAGGTTACATCACAAGTGGAAGCCCGTATCACTAATTATGAAAACGCTATGTCGTAGAGGACTTGTGGATTAAATCTATGGATACAGAATTTCTGATGCATTGCCTGACATGATGAAACAATATTTTTAATGGATAGTTGGCAATGTATTGATTGGTATACAAAGATAAATGATTTGAAAAAAATTGTATAGTTTCACCAATCTTCTTAAAAGTGAAAGTTTTTTCGCCGTCGTAGTCAGCAGCTTGAGGCTCTTCATTCAGAAGAAATGCATTTGCCGAAATATTCATTTTTTTCTTCTTTTTATTTTTCCTGTTACTTTTATCACGTGTACTGTCTCAATTCCTAGTTGTTGTTTTTTTTGTACTCTATTCATTAAGTGTTGCTAGTAATTTTAGCTTTTGAGATTGATCCCATTTTCCCTGTTTCAACTGTATGCAGTCAACGACCATTCATGTTATTTATTTAGTGATTTCTCTTTTTAAAGAAGCGAAATGTTTGTAGTTGGTCGTAATGATGGAATTGAGAAGGGAACATTAAAGGTAGCCGTGTAACGTAAGGTAACGAACTGTCCTTGGTATGCAGTACGTGGAACCTCACTCAGGACCTCCCTATCAGCAAGCATAAAGACTCCGTTGTCGATAAAGTGAAGCATCAAATAAATATGAGCAAGAGAACTATTTTTTTTTGCTCGAAAGAACGAAAGTTAGGTTGAAGATGTATACTTTCTACTGTTGGTTTCGTATTTGTGTTCTACCAGTGTTTTTTACGAAGACGAAAACTGCTGTAGTGAAAAAGTACAAATCAATTACTCACCATTGTATCGGCAGTTGGATCCCCGTCTGAATAGTAGAGATACGTAGGGACTTCAACCTTGGATAGATTGTACACTGGAGGCTCTGTCGCGTTGTAGAACACAATATTGCCGAGAAGTCCGTAGTCAAACTGCTGAAATTGTCCTGGGGAAATATACAAACGACAAATGGTTACACCAAATATAAATGTCACAGTTAGTTGACAAAACAAATAGATGCATTATGTTCACAGTATTTCAAGGAGTATTTAAAAAAAAAAATTTTTTGAAGATGAGGACTAAAACTGCAGTACATCGAAAGACTCATTCACTTTAGTTATCAATCGCGTCCGATCTTTTTTACAATCTCAAAAGCAAATATCTCTTTTCCGTGATCCGCGTTTAGACTTCATCGCAAGTCGAAGCGACTTCTTGGAAGAAAGAAACCTTATGAAGGAACGAAAATGATTAACTTATCAGAAGAGGAAAAACGAGCTCTTTTATGGGTTTTGTCTAAAAAGATACACATAAGTCATCTCTGTCCAGCAACAAGATCTAGTAAACATGATATTGGCTCAGAGAGCCACAAACATTTGTTTAAAATCCATTTTAAATGTTGTACATAAATAAATTTATTTCCAAAAAGCAGTTTTTGGTGGAATATAAACTCCAGGAGTGTACTGCAGAACAATAGGGATGCAACTATCTGCTGCTTTGAAAGAGACACAAGTGTGTCTGCGAACAACATCAACAACGGAGTAACTGTATCAAGTGCGCGTGTGACGAATATTTTTTTTATAATTTTCATCTAAAATGCAAAACAAAAACCTATCTTTCAACGCTTCAAAAAACTTCGATATCTTCCTTTCAGTAAGAGACTGAGGTGAGATGGAAGAGTGTTAGAATTAATTTTACACGTCTACGTCATCTACAATATCACCGAAATTAGAAGAAGTCGAATTTCCTGTTCTTTATTTAACAAACTTAATAGTTTTTGTCTCGACCCCAGAGAAATGTGCAAATGTATTATGAAATCGTAAAGATTAATCTTATAAATTCATTCCCAAGTGATTGTACTCAAGCAGTTTTAAATTAAACGAAAATTAAAACCAGAGACTGATTACATGTAAAAAGAATTTATTATAGTCGAAAAAAATACCTGAATGAGATGCCTTGAAATTATATGACTGAAGTGATATATAAGTAATTATCTGATAACGCAACAACATCAAGTTGTAAATGAAAAACTGGCGTAACTCATTTTACTGTCTCATATACGTAGTATATAGAAAGTATTGCAATGTTGTCGATGCACTTGCTCTGATTCTTTTTACTTTAAAACAAAGGGAACTCCACATGAAGGTCAAAGTACTCTTTCGAATATTTCTCAAAAACCAATTCAACGATTTTGCTTAAATTTTCTGTACGTAAAGTACAATTAGTATGCATTACATCCGCATTAGCGGTATTTCGCTTGAAAGTTTGGTATAGACGCAGTACAATAATTTCTGTCTGATACATTTACCCATTAGGTTACTGTTTCATGAAGCTTGAATAATATTTAGCAGTGTAAATGGGTCAAGGAGACGTAGAATACACTTTTCGTAAACTGAAATGAAAGATATGATAATGATAAAATACATAGGAGGACAGCAAACGCACTGCAGATACGAGAATACATCAATTTCTGTCCACAACGAAATTACATTTGCGTAACACTATTACGATATTTATAAGATTGATATGTCTCTATATGTTTTGAAATAATATTCTGAATATCTTATTTTATAAACTTATAAACTTTTCATCTTATCTTATAAACTTTTTATCTTATCTAGGAACTTTTGCTGAAATTTTTGAATCCGCCTCTGCCTTAGGGCCCTTGATCGGAATTGATGGAATACGTTCCTTGCTTGCTTCCGGAGAGTAAATTAGTTTATTGTCCTCCACGTGGTCATACGCAGTCTGTACTGTTTTTTGACAATAAATTTATTATTATTTATTATTATCTAATATTTATTTTACTTTCAAATTTCAAATAAAAGACAGTATCAAGTCTAAGTAGCGACTTTGAGCATGAACAGAATACTGGAAGACGATCAAAATATAGAGGACCACGCCAGAAATGACCCTTTCACTATTATTATTATTATTATTATTATTATTATTATTATTATTATCGATCATTCCCTATTTAAGAGAGCGATTGAACTTGAGCATCTTCATGACGTCCTTGCACCATTCTTTCTTTCTTCCCAAACTCTCTTCTTGTGTTCACCGTGTTCTCTCTTCCTCTCCGCTGTCCATTCCTTTCCTCTTCTTCTTATAGCTACATTTTGTTCAAATTTATGTTTCTTTACAGTGTTCCCTTTCACAATAGATTTTTTTTTCTCACTCTATGCTGCTGACGGAGAAACGTATATGAGAAAGTTTGTGCAAAGGTTTTGCATCGCTAGTTTAATAAAAAATTGAGTTTTACCTTTTTATGAAAAAATGAGTTTCTCTTCTTTATTAAAAAACTGAGTTTTTTATTAAGATATTATCTGTCATGTTCATAGTATAATCTATGAGATGAAACAGTGGGGCATATCATGACTCTCTCTTAAGGCGCAATGTAAGCGGCACAAATTCGACTTGCAAGGTAAATGTTTGTCGTCGTAGTGGTGTAAGTCTGTTTTCCCTTCCATCGTCATCCTTCTATCAACGAGGATATTCGAGTAAATTACTCCACTTTTTTCAAACAAACATCTTCTTGTATCTCTTAATCCGTGGAGGGAGAAATAAACTCGTTACAAAGTAGTTTTGATTTAATGAGTTAATTATATCATATGATTGGCTCTTTCACAACACTTCTATCAAAACCCTTTGTATGTGAAAATTACAATACATTGAATTATACCACTATTCCTTTCCCCCCTCCACTTTATACTCACCCGATTTCATGAGTTGGAGATAATGTATAGCCGTTTTCGTAGAAGCTCCATTCCCTGGATGCGCCAACAGCAGAGGAGTCAAGCTCTGTCAACACCAACGCGATGATAAATAATAATAATAAATTTATTGTCAAAAAACAGTACAAACTGCGTATGACCACGTGGAGGAAAAAAACTAATTTACTCTCCGGAAGCAAGCAAGGGACGTATTCCATCAATTCCGATCAAGGGCCCTAAGGCAGAGGCGGATTCAAAAATTTCAGCAAATATAAAAAGTTAGCTGCGAGTTATAATACATATATAATGTCAATATGTTTATAATTTAACATGTACAAGTTATTATCGAACTATAGATTATTCTGAGTATAGTGTTTAAAAATCATAAGAGTTGAAAAAACTCTAAATTCACGATTTATTGTTACAATAAACACGCCCCTAGACAAAGCCTAGAGAACCTGTATAAGAAATCCGCCTCTACCCGAAGGAAAAACGGAGAAAAACCCGGGCCAGGATGGGGAAAAACCCGGACCAGGATAGGTTCTTCAGTTCGGTCTTCCAGAAAACGGAAAGCAGTTCGGTCTTCCAGAACTTTATGAAGAGCATCTGGACGAAGTGGATGATGCCGCTTCGTACCACTACGTACGTTCAAATGTCACCTCACATCACAATCAACTAGTGAAATCGGGAAGACCCAACTGAAGATGTCAAGGTTGAGCTGGCGAAAGTACTTTCATTAAATAATAATTGTACTAGGAATTACATAAGTTTAATTAGCGTAAGTTTAATTAATTTATGTTCATTATAAAATAACATTGCCATAAACGACACGGGTATAAAGGCGAAATTTCTGAAACGGGAACCCACGAGTGCCCACGTGACCGAGAAAAAGAAAAAAAAATATCATCAATGAATATCTTCGTACTTAACAGTTAGGTCCTGTGTGAGTTGGACTACATTTAGGCTCTTTTTTGCGATACGTAAAAATCGAATAGTTTTATTATATTAATCTAAATTGGAGCAGATGGATAGAAGTGATTGATCTTCCGTCCCTCCACCCATCCACCACTCCTGTGCCAACAGCGCAAAGGACGAGAAGGTTGTGGAAGGGACAGTTTTTAAGCAAAACGCAGAAACTTACGCATTATAGAAGAAATATAATAAGCTGACAGAAAAAATAACCCGTATCGATACGTTATTTCCAAGGAATTCCTTGGAGCCAGTTCTTTGCCCCGGGCATCGACTGGGCTCTCTGTGACTCCGCAATGAGCCATCTCTCGCTCACAATGTGTTAATTTTGACGAATTTAAAATCAACGAAGAAAATGACACCAAACACGACTGAAATGGTAAAATTGGGCCACATGAATCATCATTACTACAGACTTTCTTGTTATTTAAAAAAATTAAACAATTCAAAGGAGGAATTAGTTTCATTTTCACAGATTTTAAATTTACAAACTTTTACCAGTTTTGGGAAAAGTAAAGAAAATAGATCGTATACGGCCAGATGCAGATAATTTAAAAAAATTTATGTATCAATTTGTACCTTCTGGAGTGGATTATCGGCGTTAGAACTTCATCATTACAGTCACGGAAAAGAAGATAAATTTATATTTAGACCTGTGCTTTTTCTATAATGTGTGTGTGTGTGTGATATGGTTCTCTTGACTCTCGAAATGAAATTATAATCAGCGTCTATGTTTAAGTAATATTGTAATCTTCAAAACTAACACATTTTTGAGTTGGTAGTTATGAGAAAACGTAGCATACAATTTTCACTAACTTGCAGAGCACAAATATGCCAAACACCAATTTGTGAAACAGAAACACTCCTCTTACGCGTGGGTCATGTCTCTTGCTGTATTGAACTTGAAATTTCTTTCTCTAATTACTTTACTCTTAACGTCGCTTGAAATAAACTCTTACGAAAATATATAAGTAAAAATAAATAAATTTATTGTCAAAGAAGCAGTTGCAAACTGCGTATGAACACGTGGAGGACAATAAACTAATTCGCTCTCCGAAAGCAAGTAAGGGACGTATTCCGTGTTCCAAAAAGCAGTGTCGGAACGAGTTCAGCCACCATGACACCACTTGTCATTCAGTCTAGTTAGAAGCTTCTAACACTGCTCACCGGATCGTATTGCCCCGGGTCTGATCCTCCGGTGGCCGCGAAGTCGAATCGGGTGCACAGCTTTTCGTCCTGAAGGAAGGCTTCGCACCCGAGACGTGCCACGAATTTCAAGAGTCTGCTCTGATCCACCAACTCTCCATTCCCCACCATCAACGACAGGAACTGCGACCAAAATGCAAACAACACAAATATTTAGTTACTTCAAGTATTTAGTTAGAATAGAAGAAAAATATTGTCGAGTGAAAAATATTTATTTATCGAAAAAAATTAAACAATTCAAAACAGGACTTTTTTGGTCAATAAAAACAATTATCTTAATAACTCGCCAACTTTTCGGTATCAATTTGAAACCTTCGTCAGGGTTACCAACACAAACAGGTGACTATTACTATCAGGACAATTGAAATTAATTGAACAGAAAATCATACATTCTGATACAGATGATATAAATTTATTGTCAAAAAAAACAGTAAAAACTGCGTATGACCACGTGGAGGACAATAAACTAATTTACTCTCCGGAAGCAAGCAAGCGACCATCCCATCAATTCCGATCAAGGGCCCTGAGGCAGAGGCGGATTCAAAAATTTCAGCAAAAGTTCCTAGATAAGATAAAAAGTTAGCTGCAAGTTATAATACATA
>NNCF01127371.1:249183-261306 GCA_002313205.1 Laupala kohalensis
TAATTATTTTGTCGACTTTCTCTCAGTGTAAAGAGCACAGAACCCCGAGTTAAAAAATCGGGAAAATTTCGATCAAACCCACTTGCAAATTGAAACCCACTTAATCTACTGATTGTAGACACTTCATTTTATAGAAAAAGGAAACTTCAGACACATAACATGGCAACATACGCTTAGAATTTACACAAAAATGTCAAAATATAATTTTTTCGTTAAAAAATTATTTCTTAAATACTCCACCTCAGAATTTAATGAAAGTTTGGTAGTTGAAAGTCAGTCTAACGAACTCTAATTCCACCAATTTTTGGCGTGGGAAATTCACAACTTTCAATGTTATTGTATTTTAAAGTTAAAATTTTGATTTTCACATATTTGAATTCCTTGCTAACTTATCACGACTTTTCAGTTAACGTTCATTTATTTTTAAATATTCAATGAAATTCTACACCGTTATTAATGTACCTGAAAGAATATAAGAAATAATATAAGAAAGAAAACATGACGCTGGTGGTGGAAAAGGATTTCCGAAATCCGTGTTGATCATCAGAGAGAATGTTATTTTTTGATAGAAAATCTAGAAAAAAAAAGCTTATGGAACATTTTTTCAATAATTTTTGGAAAGTGGGTAGTAGAGAAATTGGCCAATAGTTACCAACATTATGTTTGTCTCCTTTCTTGTATAAAGGTTTTACTTTAGATCTCTTAATAATAATAATAATAATATATTTATTTACTGCAATTGGGTATATCTTACCCGGTAGCAGTATGTAAAAAATACAATACAAAAAATACAAAAATACCTATCACAGAGCACAGAAATAAATAAATTGTTAAATAAATAATTAAAGTGTATGATTCAACTAATATTAAATTAATAAACATAAAACACATTTTACCCTGAAACATCTAAATAATTGATAAAAAAAATATTCATTGCACATTTAACTTCACTGAAGACCCAAACACTCGACTTAACCCCTTTCGTACACTTCACTTCACATTTCCCTTCCCACCTTTTCTAAATCACTTATTTCCCTCGTATCACATAAATTCACTACGCACTATCACTCCACTAGCTGCCCATCTACACTAACGTAACTATTCTTCCCGAACTTGCGTAATCCATTTAATTTGTCTATTTCCCATTTCTTAAAACGTTTNTCTTAATCACTTATTTCCCTCGGATCACTCCACTAGTATTAAATATAAGAACATTTTACCCTGAATCATCTAAATAATTGATAAAATAAAGTTACTGTACTTTTGACCCAAACACTCGACTTAACCCCTTTCGTGCACTTCACTTCACATTTCCCTTCCAACCTTTTCTAAATCACTTATTTCCCTCGTATCACTTCAATTCACTACGCACTATCACTCCACTAGCTGCCCATCTACACTAACGTAACTATTCTTCCCGAACTTGCGTAATCCATTTAATTTGTCTATTTCCCTTTTCTTAAAACGTTTTTGAATTTAAGAGATGTTGCTGAGCCCGATAGAGCTTCCACGACAACCGCAGGCTAATTGTTCCAGTCCCTGATCGATCTATCGAGAAACGAGTATTTTGCTTTCTTTCACGAATTTTGAAAAAGTGATCTTGTCTACCCAATCTAGTCGGTTTTTTCTAAACGCTCTTTGTCATCCTGCCACGCTGGTTCGTCTTTAAGTGAACTGAACAAACATCCCAGTCGCGCTCTTGTTCTACGAATTTGGTGAGGTTCTATTTTTATGTAATTATTCGCATCATTACCCTTGTTTATGAATTTAATCGCTTTTTTGTGATTTTTTCTAATTTTTCTATTTGATATGTTCTATAAGGATTCCATCCTGCCAATGCATATCCCAGTAGAGTCCTAACAAGGGTTGTGTATGCTAACTCTTTTGTCGTCGGAATACTGCCTTTCTTTAAAATTCGTTTAATGAAATTTAGAGACTTCCAAGCTTTTTGTGCAACGCTGTTAACCTGATCAGACCACTCCAAGTTATTCTTAAACATGATACCCAAATATTTGCATCAATTTACTTCCGGTATTAGATATGAACTGATTTCATAGGACCAATTTTGCCTTAAGCGGGTACGAGTGAAACATACAGCTTTACTCTTCTCTGAATTTATTTTCATTTGATTTATAGTTACCCATTTGTGGATTTCATCAAGGTCTCGTTGCAATGTTATCCTGTCTTCCGGGTTGTTTATTGTTCGGTACATTATCCAGTCATCCGCGAATAATCTAATATTTGAACTTATTTTCTCAGATTCTCAGTTGATAAATGCTATAAATAGTAAAGGTCCGAGAACGCTGCCTTGTGGCACCCCTGATGTGACGTCTACTTCTTCTGATAATATTTCCGAAACCCTAACCCTTTGCTTCCGATTATGTAGAAATTCACGGATCCACTCTATTACCCTTCTATCTATACCAGTATTTAATATTTTCTGAATTAATAGATTATGAGGTACTAAATCAAAATCTATGACGACTGCATCTATGCTCTGTCAAGAATCAAAAATGCGATTTAGATATGATACTATCGCTTCCTCTCCTAACTTTAAAATATCTGTGGCAACGCCGTCTGACTCCACCGATTTTTTATTCTTTAAGTTTCTTAGGCGTTTTCTGATATGATCCGCCCTGAATCTAAAGGAATTATATTCTAAGTTACATTCTATTGTTGTGACTTCAGAATTTTCACTGAACACTGACGCGAAGTATTTATCGAATAGATTAGCTTTTTCTTCTGGTTTGTATACTTTTGAATTGTTTTTTTCCGAATCTTTCAAAAAAGGCACTTCTTCTTTCCTTCCCCTAAGGTTTCCGGCATATCGGTAAAACCTCTGTTGACCGTCCTTTTCCCTGCTAAAATACCACTAAGAAACTTATTTCGTNCGGTAAAACCTCTGTTGACCGTCCTTTTCCCTGCTAAAATACCACTAAGAAACTTATTTCGTGCTAAGATTTTTTCCTTTTTTAATTCTTTGGATAAACTTCTGTATTTACTTTGTAGTGTTACGTTCGCCTTGCGTTGCGCCTCAACCCTTCTTGTTTTTCTCTTAAGTTTCTTAATTTTGGGGTGTAATATTCTGGATCTGAGTTCGATTTAATTGTTTTGATTGGAACGAATAGTTTTGTTGTGTCCGTGATTAACAATTTAAAATTTCTCCATATTTCTTCAATGTTGTCCCCTACTAACGACCACTTAGTGTAATTAAAATACAAATATTCTTGAATTGCATTTAAGTTCTGTTTCCCGTATTGAAATATTTTCCTAGTCACTGTGGAATTTTGTTTTAAGTGAGTTACCCGTTGTAATCGTAGTAAAACTGCTTTGTGGTCAGTTACACCTGGTATTACCTCGGATGAAAAATAAATCATCGGGTTTCACGAGGAAAACATCCAGTAAAGCTTCTCCCCTAGTCGGCGCTGGTGTTACCTGTGTTAACCCCCCTTCCCATACCACGTCGTTCGCTAATAACTGTGGATGACCCCTCGCATCAACTTTTCTTCCCCTCTTATTTCTGGAAAGTTCAGGTCTCCTCCGATTATTACATGACTCCTAAATCTAGTATCGTTAAGGATGAGTTCTTTAATTTCCTCAAGTATTCCTATACCTCTATCCGGTGCTCTAGATACTGCGACAATTTTTAATTTGTTTTCGCAGTCTTTGTTTTCAATTTGAACATGTAACAATTAGTGGTAGCCATCTGAGAATATTAAAGAGCTGTTGAAAATATTTTTAATACAAACAAAAACCCCTCCCCCTATTTTATTTTCTCTGTCCCATCGATAAATTGCATATCCTCATCTAAATACTTCTGCATCATTAATGTTTACGTCGAGCCACGATTGTGTGCCTATAATTAAGTGTGGATCGTACAAGTCTTATAAAGTGTCGAAGTGTAACGTTTGATTTCTACAATTTACCTGCGGCAGCCGCAAAAAGACCTCCACCGGGCCCAACAACTCCTCTTTTACCTTTTTAGTGGGATTGAAATTTATTCCCATCGACGACGTGGAAAAGCTCTCAATTTCCCTGTAGTCACCCTCTCTAGCATTCTCTCTCGCCGCTGTCACCGCCTCCCTCGCCCCCGTGGTCACGTGTCCATCGTTGCCCCTTCCACCTCCTCCCACCGGCCACGAATCACCCGTCGCGTGTCTTCCTTCTTCGCCATCGACGCGTCACCGGTCAACCAGCGCCTCCGTCGCTTCATTTTACGGTTAGTCATTCCCTTGCACAACTGTCCGGAGTTCTTGAAAATAACTTGCCTAGACTGGTTGCACCACGGCGATTCAAGAGCAATCCGTCGCGTCCGAAGTCCTTAAATATGTTACGAAACACCCCTTCCGATAAAGAACTATTAAATGTATTGGTTTATGAGTGGATTTAATATAGCATGGGACGAAAATTTAACAATAAACTCGGGTATATCATCTACATCTGTTGAAAAAAAATTTTTTAATGAACTGATGATTCCCATGACTTCACTGGCGTCAGTTTCGGAAGTGAACGTAAGAATAGGGCACGTGGGTGGATATATTCGAAGGACATTGGTTTTGAGATATAGAATTAGTTATTTTACCTACTTCTGAGAAATAAGAATTAAACAAATTTGCGAAGTCAATTGGATTTGATACGATGTTGCCACATCGTTTTGTAGAGGGAAATGCTTTCTTCGCGATTTTCAGAAGGTGACGTGTAATTTTTAACAACATTCCACATTCGATTTTTATTTTCTCCCTGTTATTTTCCATAACTTTAGCAGCGTAGACTAATTTTCGGAGAATAGTCTTATATTTACGAAAATAATCGTTGAATTCGGGTGGTTGGTTATAGAGTTTTGAAAGATAATATAAACGGCGTTTGTTTTTTGAAGAAATTCTTATCCCTTGGGTGATTCATTTATTGTATTTCTTTGTGTTAATTAATTTTCGTTTTATTGCAAAGCTACAGTTGTAACGTTTTAGGAATGTTGAAATAAGTACCATGAGTCTCTCGTCGGTTGTTTGTCAATTGTAAACATCTTTCCAAGTCTCCTCGCGCAAATAATTTGTAAATATGGATAAATTTATGTCGTGAAACTGTGTAGAATACTTGTAAATGATTTTCAGTGGTTTCAATTTATCTTCTATGGTCAACTCTTGAGCAAGGTGATCGCTGTATCCGGCGCAAAACACTTCAGAGAAATATCAGATTTCATTGTTGACAATAATCTGATCTAGCAATGTTTGAGACCCCTTGGGCACCTTCGGGGCCTGTTGTGGGATAGTTTGACTTTTTTTTTCTTTTTTTTTGAGTTTGACTAGCAATGTTTGAGATGAACTGGAGAGGCGAGTGGGGTCGTTTATCGTAGTTGCAAAAGGTTGAAAGAGTCGGTAAGATTCTTGAATCGATTCATGGGTGAATTTGCGTAATCGGAGGCACTCAGGAAATCGATGTGGGCGTATTTAAACTCGACAGATCCTCAGAGAGAAGGATAATTTTACCATTAAACTCGACACTTTCTTAAGGAATAGGACTGCGCGGGTCTACCTGTGCCTGTCGTATGAACCCTGAGTAACTGGGGCCAGTGGGTAGCTTTTCTGTAATGAGTCATAGAGTTGGTTTTGCCACTTAAAATATTTTTTTATTTATAAAAATCGTGTTGTTGTTTTAGTATAATTGAAATCTACACAAAACGTCATGAAAAATGATTCAAAACCCAACCTCCCTGGCATCAAATGCACATTTTACTGGACCAGAAATTAAGTGACAAAAAGAAGCAAATCACGGGGAAAACTTTTTTCTCTATTAATATTTTTTCAGTTTTTCGCCTATAATTTGAAAACAATGCATTCCTGTACCTAAATAATGTACATTAAATTTCCAAGAAATTATGTTCTGAATCATTTTGTCGCCAGACGGAGGGAAATGACTCTAGAGCGCGATGAATCGGACAAAAAAATTCTAGATTAGATGACACTTTTTTTCTGTAAATTGTTGAAATCTGAGTCTCTACAGTTTCGTTTTCTCCCTCTCTTTTTGTATCCCGTATATTTTTTTAAAATAAAAATTATCGAGCTGCTACTAAAATAATAAAATTCTGTAACTCATTTTTTGCATCAGAATTCAACAGAATCGAAAATGAATGAGCCAGAGGTCAAAATAGCGAAAAAGTTATTTACTCGTAACAATTATGTTTAATTAAACACGAATGAATTCTTCATAATATTGTAGAAACATCGTACAAAATAGTTGACAATAAAATATGAAAAATTATAGGATATTTTCACTTTTAAAATGCTACAGAAACCGGATTTGGAAACAGAAATCTCGTATTCACAGCATTGCTCGAGAGTTCCGGAATTCAAAGCTTCCGAACATCACTGGTATAGAAATGTTCTATTCAACTTATTTTGCTGCCATTCTTCTTCTTCGTTTTGAATCGTGTCAACCTGAGAAAATTGCGATGTTGTAGTCAACATTAGCAACAACTAACAACAGAAATCCAACCATAAAAGCTGCAATTTATGAGAAAACACCCTCATTATAAAGATAATAAAAACTGTCGTGATTGATAATGTTGTGAGGCACACGTGTGCACTTTTATTGGGGACAATGTAATACGTCACAGGCGGTAACGAGTTCGGTATGACGCGGATATTAGAGGATATAACTGTATCACGAGAGGAGACTCTCACTACGCTCTCTCTGACGAGTCTGCCACCACGCACGTCGCTCCCGTCTCTGAGCCATCTCGCTCGAGGCACGAACCGGCTACCTCTGGGCTCAACCTCGCCGACTTCTTGACTATGGAACTCGCCGACTGTTAGTGAGTATTAAACTGCTTTCACGCATATGGAGTTTCTTTGACAGAATTGACCATCCTCAACCTCATCTCCTTCCCTCTCCTTCTCATGTCGCCTCCAGTTAGCCTGGCAATAATAATATTGCCACTTAAAACATCGTAGTTCAAACAAAGTTTTCTTAGCAACTACCCGTTTCATTTCTGATATTCAGATCAAAATTACTGTGTCAAAGACGTCTTATTGCTTCATTCCTGTCATAAAATGCTCTTTTCGTGATTTAGAAGGAAGTAAATATTGCGTCGAAAATAAAACCGAAACCAAAAAGTAATCCAAAGTCTAATTATTTGACTCTAAAACCAGAAATGCCGAACACTGGTGCACTGTCGAGAACTGATGCATTTACTCAAGTGTGATAAACAAAATATATTATTTTCCTTTCAATCATATATGTTTCATGAAAACTTCAATATAATTAAAGGTGGAATTCTACGCAGCACTTTTGAGATCAGGAACCTGACCCAAAACGGATATTTCCGTTAAAATTTCGCGACCGAATGTTTTTTTTTCAATTACAATTCTGTCTATATACTACGTAAATAAGTAAAAACAGAAGCTTAAAACTCAGTTATATCATAAATACGTCGTGTTTGGGTTCATTTTTATTGTAATTATACGTGGATTTCAAAAATTATCGGAAAATAGGAATAAAAAGGAAAATCCTCGATTGAAAGTGTCGAGTTTAACGGAACCCAAAATTTTTATTCCCTTATCCCGACTTTATGACCATGAGAAAGTGTAGAGTTTAAGAACTCCCATCTATGTTGAAATCACTACATCGATTTAACGATAGACATAAAAAAACGTACAGTTATGAATTAAAAAAATGAAATGGAAACAAAAAAAACTACGGATTAGATCCAATCCTTCCAAGAAGAGAATTTTCTCGATGAGCATTATAAAGCGGCAGAAGGATCGCGTGGCGCGAGGTGTCATTGCAGGAGCCAGGGCCAACATGAAGCGCACTCTGCCGGCGATATCTGGAACCACAGACACCACGACGAAGAACATGGTGGTTCCCATGGTGTGGCCGAAGTAATGCGGCTGAGGCTTCTCAATCACCGTCACGATGTGGTCTGTGGCAGCGGGGAGGTCATATCCCATCTCACGGTAGCTGTAGAATGAATGAATAAATACATAAATAAACTTTATTGTAAAAAAATAGTAACAAACTGCGTATGTCCTGTGATGTGGTGTAGATAAGCTGTCGAGATGGATGTTGACTTGGCCGTAATAGATCTTGCAGAACCCCAAACCCGTCGCAAATTGCTCATTGGGTTTTCTACAGTCGACAAAGAACACTTAATATCAAATCAAATTTCCCGACGAACATACCAGCAAAGTTTATTAAAATTCTTTCATACGTTTCGGCTCCCTTCTCAAGACTACAATATAAACATTTTAATTGTGAGTATATGTGCCCTCTTTTTATTATGTCGTTACATGTTTTATATTTGGAATGTGTTTATATGTGTTGAGAAGGGCAGAAACGTGGGAAGAAATTTGAATAAACTTGAATGGTACGTTCTTGAGGAGGTTTGATTAGCTTGTTATATCAACTAGTGATACTCAATGTACTCTTTATACAAAGTACTCAATGTACTGGGGACGAAGGAAACATAAATGGTCGGAATAAGAAGATCAAGGCACCCGAAGTGTTTGTAAGAACAGAAAAGACTTTATGGTTTTCATAATTTGAAGAGATTCATAGCTACATTTCATTTTAGCATGCAAAAATGAATTAGTTTTTACTGAGACTGATTGAAGTTGACAATTTGTATTGAATTATTAAAATGTACGTCCAATTTTACTATTCCTATCCTCATATCTTTGGTTAAGATACCCATATTATTACAAAAGTTATATTTTTTATTAATTCTTTTTGTATTTTTCTATGACTTGTATATCAGAAACGTTTCCAACATTTGTTTCATTCGGTTTGATTTTTGCGGCCTACAAATTGCTCATTGGCATTACAGTATTTTTTTTACTAATAATTTATTTGATTCCTTTCTTCCCTGGTTTGTCTCTGCTAAATTTTCCGAATTAACTCCAAATTTTTGAATATTTTAATTCATTTAGGCTTAGAGGTCCAGTTTGTTATAAAGAAGTCTTTTGCATTTGAAGAGAAAGGGAATTTTAAGTGAGGTGGGTGAAAGGAAATAAAAGATTCATTAATTTAAATCAGGTTTTTATTACCAATTGAAAAAAAAAACTGTAAATATTGTGAGTCTTCCGGTAGCAAAACTGTTTATTTAAGGAAATGAAATTATTTAATTCATAGATTTCTCTAATGTAAATGAAGAGGTATATAGTTGAAGAGGACTTCTTTGGTAAATTTGCCGCCCGGGAATTGAAAGTGGTTTAGTGGAAGCGGCCATATTCCCAAAGCGTTGCCCAGGGACGCTTGGAGAGTTTCAATGTCCTTCAACAGAAAAACAATTAACAATAATTTATTCCATCATTAATACAATTTTTATAAATGTAGAAATTAAAATCCATCAACATCAAGTTCAATATTTTATTAATTTATACAATTTTCCGTTATTTTCTTTTCAGTACAGCGTACGAAATATAAAAATGCACTAATAATTTCATCCTCTTATAGAATTTAGATATATTCATAATTAACACCGTAAAAATCCACAATAAAGGTTATTTCATTTATTTCATTCTGTGTCAAACCGACGTTTCAACAGCAGACCTCACACACAATAGGACAATTAGTTAATTTTTAGAAAAATATTATGTATATTTCCTTTATTAATGGACCGATTGCAATGGGGTACGAATAGCTTGGATTGAAAGTTCTGAATAAAAACTCAGGTTCGCAATATAAAAGTATTTGAAGGAGTTCTTCTACTATTAACGTCCATTATGTAGAGTCTAAATTACGACCTTTTACGGATTTACGTCGTCGTCAGGTGATCAAGTAACAATAAACAAATTATAACAATAAATATAACTACAGGACAAATGAAAGTGATAAAAACAGAAATATAGACACAAAAACGTTATAATATTGTATTGTACAAAGCAGATACCAGAATACCATTCTTTGAATGAATATTAGAGTTGTCTGTCTCGACGAAGATCCAAGTACAGAATGATCCCGGATTCATGGTAAAAACTTTACGGGTGGATACTGTAACAATCATAGTATTGTATAGGAATGTATGGGGGCGACTGGCGACCGACTAGCTCAGGTTTTCACAGAAGTTTCCCTCGCCACTCCAGACTAATGCCGGCTCCGTACCTTACATTTTTTGGTAACTCAGTCTATCTCCTTCCCGACTCACGGTGAGATGACAAAGACGGAAAGAGAATTATTTAGCACAGAGAGGGAATGCAAAAAGCATAACTTTGCGGGTTTTTTCCCCATTTTCATTCTTTTTATTCATTTTAAAGCGTTTTTTTTTAGAAACACAAAGACAACGAAAAGATGCAGAGTTCAGCAATTCGGAACGCGTCTTCTCCAGGGTGATTATAATAATGCTTAGAAAATTATTTATTAAACATTCAACATATTTTGGTTATGTTACGTAGCACGAAGACCGAGCACTCGTGTTTCCCAGGGTTTGTCCACGCGGATCTCCCAACATTTTTTTTTTCGAAATTCGAATTTGATTTTTTATGTACTTTTTTTCGCATTTTTGTTGCCAGATGCGCAGCAACGAGACCGAATGCTTTCATGAATGAAATGACAGTTATTTCTATAGTACTCTACATATTTAAGAATTAAATTCCTTCTTTCATGCGTGTTGTTTTTTATCCTTTTCATTTGTAACTGTACGGTTGTATACATTCTCTCTGTAGCCCCAGGTTTTTCTCTGGGTTCCCTCCGGATAGCGGTGGATTTTCCAAAGGAGGGAATGTCATATCGTACTTTTGTTATCATTAATCTCGAATGATTTCTGCGATTCATTTCGGAATAATAAATTAATAACAGTACTTATTTATTAAATAATTTATTTTATAAGAATTAAAAATCCTTAGCCACTGCCCTTGGACCCTTGATCGGAATTGCTGGGATGGTCCCTTGCTTGCTTCCGGGGAGTAAATTAGTTTATTGTACTCAACGTGGTTCCTCATAAGCAGTTTGCCATTGCGTTTTTTGAGAATAAAGTTTATTTATTTATTTATTTGTTCACTTCCTCCGCCTGAGGATTGGAATATTGCTAGTAAATAAATGAAGCAAAATAAGAGACACGGAAGAAGAAGAGAAACATTGATTTCATTATTCAACTTACGTCGTGAGTGAGGAACGTATCCTTCGTTCCGTAACAGAGCACTATCGGCACAGCGACTTTCCCCAGATCGTACGACGGAGGAACTACAGAGTTGTATATATCCATATTTGCTATTTTCCCATAATCGTACATTTCAAATTTCCCTAGAATAATAAATTATAATTGACAATATTAAAGACATTATTAATATTTTCTTAAATTTTAGCTATCGCTAAGTGGATCTTGAATATATCTTACCTGTAACGTAGAGCTGCATATAATGCAAAATTGTTTTCAAAGAAATTCCCACTTGAGCCAGATAAGCAACGGGTTTTTCCCTCTGTTTAAAATTAGAATAAGAATATTAGAATGTTGGTATTAAATTAACAATCTAATGACACAAGTATTCTTTGGAACATCGGCTTCGTGATAGAACCGAAAGCTTTTGCACCAACGTGGTCAGTAACATCGGACAGAGCAAGAAAATCAAGTGTTTATGATGCCGATAAAGATGAGTCATTAGATTGTTTAAACTATAATTTTTTAAAAATAGAATGCTCACTTAATCACTGTCTGCTGTTCATTATTTGAAACTAAACATGTCACTGCATTAATTACTATCCTATACCTTATGATACGAATATTAACAAAATAACTGATTTCTTCTCAAATTATTTGGGTTACATTTTGTATGATGTGGAGTTTTAAAGGGAAGGGAAACTGTTTTTAGTACTTTCAAAATAAGATGTAAATAGGACTTATAATAGCACTGTAGCATAAAATTGTCTATTGTGTGAACAAGCTTTCCTTATGAATATGATCTAATAATCATTATTTTACACTGAGAAATACCTTTAAGTGTGATATTGTGAAAATGACTCATTCTCCTTGAAACAGATTTGAAAAAAATTAACTAGGAATTGCATATTTGAAAAATTGAAAAACTGCATTAAAAATTATAAAACACATTATCATTTTTGTCCTTCAATGTGTTTTTCTTGTAAGTATAGAAAAGTATTCACTCTATCCTTCCATTTTCCTATATATAT
>NNCF01127371.1:265002-275464 GCA_002313205.1 Laupala kohalensis
GAATAATCTATAGTTCGATGTAAATTTACAAACTTTTTATCTTATCTAGGAACTTTTGCTGAAATTTTCGAATCCGTCTCTGCCTTAGGGCCCTAGATCGGAATTGATGGAACACGTCCCTTGCTTGCTTCCGGAGTGTAAATTAGTTTATTGTCGTCCACGTGGTCATACGCAGTTTGTGGCTGTTTCTTGACAAAAAAAATACTTATTTTGTATTTACCTCGAATTTACACACTCCGTTACCATTTATTCGGTAAGAAATTCTTAAAATCTGTCAGGTGAAGAAACAATGTGGACGTTAAGTAAAGATCAATTGGATGCAAAATATTCTGATTCAGAATTATAGAAAGTGAGAAGAATGAGCTCTAGTCTCTATGACCAAATGTCCAAAGCTGTATCTCCAGTGATAACGCCAGAGATTAGTGAAGATCCGAATTGCATCCCGGACGAACGTATATTCCTCAACATGTGGTCTCGTAGATCCGCATAAGTCGAATATGTTTGAGAGTTATTTCATTTCTCTTAACAATTACATAGAACAGAAAGAACAGAAACAAAAAAGTGAAATGCATTTAAACATTTGAACTTCAACGCTTTGTGAGAAAATTAATATTTTTAGATGCACTACTTTACTTTTCCTAATTTTCAGAGCAAGAGAATTAATCATTTTGTTTTATTTACTTAATATGTTATTACATTTTGCGAAATTCGTACTTGACAGATATTTCTTCATAATTTTGAACATGTAGTAGTTGTAGTTTCATTCTTTCAATGTCAATGATAAACATTTCAATTGTTTGACTAATAATTTTAATTTTTGTTCCGCATTGCTTCATGTGTTATTATTATTGTTCTCTTGTTTCACGGGTGGAACTGCCCAGAGATTTTGCGGGACTGCTGGATCAAACTATTAATATTATTAGATAAATCCCCGAAAACATCATTTTTCTGGAAGCTATTTTACAAAAAAAAACTTTATATGAAATCGTATCGCACAAAAATCATTGAATGAATTGTAATGAAATTGAACAGTCATTAAAGTTAGGGATATAATCTAATCTCGATTGTATAAAGAGACATGGGAGTTCAAAGGAACAAGCAAAGAAACCAAAACGGGCATTTAGTTTTATAATACGTGTAGATTATTACAACTTTCAAAATATTGCATTACGTGACAATATGGAAATTGAAGGGAAAGATTCGAATTATTAATGAAAAATATAAGAATAAGTAAACAATGTTTTATTTTTCATCGTCGATGGTGAGGACCGGGACAGGAACCCGGGATATCTCGCCCAGGCCGTGGGTGTACTGTCGTGCGGCCTGCGGAGGAGATCCCGGGTTCGCATCCCGGTCCGTCGCAATTTTCACCTCGCCGTTGACGATGCTAACATTCTCCACGTGTACGAGCTGCTGCTCGGAAGTTGTATGTTAAAAATGATTTTTGTGGTTTTTAAAAATTTCGGTTTTGCCTCAATAGTTCAGTTTTATTTGCAGTGAAGCGGGTTCATTAGACGACTCAATTATTCCATGTTTTGCAATATCCTTATCCACGACAAGTGGGTGATTCATTGAAGTGAATATTTCGCCACTTGAAGACAATTATCTTTCAGTGTAGTTTGCGTGCGTATTTCAATTGGAGTCTACAGTCGAATCGGCTAGCGAATGCTCCTAGGAACGGCTCACATACAATCCCTCGTAAATCGCACTGAACTGCAAAAAAAAATATTATTAACTTTTTAATATTATCCTAAATACTTCACTAAAATTGAAATCTGTTAATACATACAAAGAGCTCAAACCAGTGGTTAGACAATTTCTTTTAGACATTTTCTTTTTCCATCCTGGCAAACCGGGTTTTTCTCCGGTTTTCCTTCGGGTAGAGGCGGATTTCTTATACAGATTCTCTAGGCTTTTGTCAAGGGACGTGTTTATTGTAACAATACATCGTGAATTTAGTGGTTTTTTTTCAACTCTTTTGATTTTTAAACACTATACTCAGAATAATCTATAGTTCGATAATAACTTGTACATGTAAATTTACAAACACATTTGCGTTAAATTACAAGCATATTGACATTATATATGTATTATAACTTGCAGCTAACTTTTTATCTTATCTAGGAACTTTTGCTGAAATTTTTGAATCCGCCTCTGCCTTAGGGCCCTTGATCGGAATTGATGGAATACGTCCCTCGCTTGTTTCCGGAGAGTAAATTAGTTTATTGTCCTCCACGTGGTCATACGCAGTTTGTACTGTTTTTTGACAATAAATTTGTTTTTATATTATAGATGTTGTGCAGCATTTCTGTTAGATGTGAAAATCCGATATAGTGCAATTAATAATAATAATTAAAAATAGTTTAATTTATTTAATCTTATCATTGTTGCATATATTTATATTTAATGTATTAATATTTGTTGAATCATATATTTAATAATTTTTTATTTCATTTCTACGTATGGTAATATGTATTTTTGTGTATTTTATTGTATTACTGCAATATCTGCCCATTACCATTATTACTTTCAACCAAGAACTCTTAAATCAATCTAATCTGCGAGTGTAGATCCAATGTTTGGAACGTGTTTAACCCAAGTGTGTTCAGTTTCAAGAAAAACATACTGCGCCTCCTAACTCTGATGACGCTGGTTCAAACCCCGAATGATGGAAATAGTACTCGTTGTGACGGACAGAGGGAGTCTGCGGCGGCATTTCTCTGGAAAATAACTCCTCTTATCACTCCTCATTCCACTTCAACAATCATACATCATCATCCTCATCTTCCTGTCCTCACTTCATTCACACCACTTCTTATCCTTCGCATCTTACTCTCCGGAAGCAAACAAGGAACCATCCCATCAATTTCGATCAAGGGCACTAAGGCAGAGGCGGATTTTACATTTCAACATACTCCTTAGACAAAAATAAAAAGTTAACTATGTGTTATAAGATGAACATAATACCAACAAATTCGTTTTTATAAAATAAAAAAAGATATTTCACAAATACGTATTATCATACTATGGATTATTCCAAAAATATTGTTTAAACTATTAAATAACAATAAAGTCGAGATTTATTATTTCAATTGACGCCGAGCCTAGACAAGAGTCGAGCGAAAATCAAAAAACCCGTCTCTACCTGAAGGAAAACTGGAGAAAAACCCGGGTCAGGACGGGGCGACAGAAGAGTGAAGGTTGAGCACATGGAAAACTACACTTACGTGAATGATAAGACACAATACGAACATGCAGGAAAATAGTTTTGAAGTTGTTATCAGTTCTTTTGAAAATGCTACAGCGATTGCGCGACGAGACGACAATTCGTTGAACGTGTCCATTCGCTCTCCATCGAAAACACGACTCAGCGAACAACAAAATCCGTATCTCAGCAGAAGTGAATATTATAGATTGAAATTAGTGATTGTATGAAATATGTTATTCACATGTAAAATAAGATAAAAATAATAAATTGAGATGTATTAACATTTTTCAAACATTGATATAAAGTTACATCCATAAAAAGACAGCCGGTAATCCTTTTAATTAATCAGGGACTCATCTCGAAGAGAGCTAGAGATAAAAATCCATTTATTGGATCGCTCTCATATTTTTTAAAAAAATTCATTTTTAATGATAATTATTCGTATATTTTGCTCTCTGTGTTTTCAGGCTTTTGGGGTTGAAGTGGGCGATTCCTCTGCAGGGTAATTTTGTATCCACGCATTGAATCAAATGCTAATAAAAGAGTCATATAATTATTCTGTTTTTTAACTTATGTTTTAATTAGAAAATTCGTAATCCTCAATCCGATTCCTGCATTATTAATTAATATTCCCTTTTTAGGAATAACACAGCGATTTAATTAAACACTTATATATATATATATATATATATATATATATATATATATATATATATATATATATATATATATATATATANTATATATATATATATATATATATATATATATATATATATATATATATATATATATATATATGGAACATTGAGTATTAAACATTTCTATTATGAATATCTCTTTTAGTAAATTTTCACTTCATATAAATGATATTGGTGATCACTCAGTTGCTTTTGACACATCAAGAAAATACGGTTACAAAAGTGTGTTACGAGATATATTACGTCTTAAAAAGTATTAAACTCTTGTTCGTTAAAATTCAAATGGATATTTGTGTAAAATGAATGTATAGAATATGGCAAAATTTCTGAACAAATTTCATGTTTTTTCTAAAATAAATTTTCATATATTTTCTAAAACCTAAATGAAGCATTAAAAGAAACGTCTTTGATGACTTCACCTTTCCCCTTTTCGAGATAACAGCATTTAAAATTTAAACCAAGAAATGACGCTACTTGGCACATTGATTTTAAAACGATGTCATTTGACTTGATTCCAGACATATGAAATCATTGTCGCTTCTGGGAAGTAATAAACAACATTCGTAGGAAATTGAGGTTATGTAACGCCCTAATGTACTATTCATAACTGTTCTGATGTCATGTTAAAATTGTTACTACTAAATATGAAGCCGAGTGAAAATCGCAAACAACTAGATGATGTGGGGGAAGGTAGTATCTGCCATATAACTCAGGTAAATAAAAGTCTTGCTACTTAAGAGGTAACATGAGTGTCTTCATACAGAATAGAGGTTACATTCAATTTTCCCTGCGATTTGATCGCACGGGTTGATCTAGTAATTGCGTATTACCTGAAGTCCCAATACGTAGAATTCGTATCAATTGGCAGGGTGACGTGTTCTTGTGATAGCACATTTCCTCGGCAGTTTCCCAGCCAAACATCGTAACCTTTGTCCGCTAAGAGAAAAGCTGAAAATACAACATTAAACACTTAATCATGTAATCACGTGTTAGAAGTAGGAGATGAAATCAAATCCTTTGGCATTCATAACAATCATTTTTTGTCAAGTTCAACTATGATGTTATTTGTAGTAATATATCACAGATAATTTGAAAATTCTAAAAAGCATTTTAACAATTGTCTTTACATTACTGTTCCAGGGGAACCTTAGAATACTTTCCTCTATATTGCTTTTCGTGATATTTCAAGATATTGAGACGAAGAATTGCATTTCGAGTTGGGAGCAGCAATTAACCATTCATTATGGAAAACCATTCATGTCAAATTTGAATTCGAAAAGAATTAGTAAATGTTGAAAATGAACAACAAATTTCGAAAACTACATTTAAATTATTTCATAAAATTGAATGCATTAAGAACTAAACCACTGAACAGCGAGCGAGTTCGTTTTAACGAAAATACAAATAAAAAATATTTGACTTAAACAAACACTTCAGCGGTGAACGTAACATTTTGCAAGTCATTTCTTTTTTTCTTTTTTTATCTGTTGTTGCACATCACACAATTTTTATTCATGACGTGTTGCTAGGATACAGCATTTCATATGTAAACACTTGACGAACGCCAAAATCCTGGATGAAAATATGTGAAGAAAAATACTTTCAGAAATGATCGTTAATTTTTTTAACTTAATAATATAAATATGATAGACATTAATAGTTCTACTTCCTGTTTCATTATCTAATTTGCAATTTTTAATTACGTACGGTAAATGGACTTCCTACACCTGTAGCGGCAGCAATAGAATATGTTGGAAAAGGTTTTCAACAATTCAATAAAAATTCAAGACACGATTTAATTTTACATGGAAATATAAATTGAAAACCAAATTAATTTTTATTGCGGGTTGGTAACTTCTCATAATCGAATGGAAAGTCTTTTCGTAGTTATGTTTAAAAGCGAAGACAAATGTTACATAAGACGTGTTGACTATATGACTCGTGCACGTGTCAATATAGAAATAGCTTTTATACAAAATACTTTAACTAGTGTTTACATTTTACGAAGAGATCTAAACTTATGAAAGTAGAATATTCTCAATATTGTGAAGAAATTAAAGAGGAAGTTATAAACATTTCGTTTAACTCCTAAGAGCATTTTAAGAATTCTGGAATTGTTAATTTTTTTATTTCTTTATTTATTAGTTTGTCTGTTTATTAGTTTATATTTGAAGGACACTAATTATGCGTATATTATTATAGATAATCAATATAAAGGTTACAGAGTCCAAGATGTAATACTTTATTAGTATTCACTGATACATCGCAAACGTTTTGATGCTAGTTTGGCTTCATCTTCAGATCCGCTGCTATTTTTAGTGTTCTAATTATCCAAAAATTAATACCAATAACTCTTCTATTTAAGAACATTATAAAACATCAATTGTTGTAAGAATGACATAGTCAGTGAATTGTTATCATGCCTCTATGAAGGTAGATTCCAGACAATGTTGAACTTGCTTCACTACGTTATTTTTACAACAATTGACGTTTTTTAATGTTTTAAAAATAAAATTTTGTGAGTATTATATTACGGGAAAGTTTATGGCGGCCCTGAAAATGAAGCCAAACCAGCAACGAAACGTTGGCCGTGTATCAGTGAATACTAATAAAGTATTACATCTTGGATTCTATAAACTTTATATTGATCATCTATAATAATGTTCTCATAATTAGTGTCCTACAGATATAAATATATCAAGACAATCATTATTATAACTAAGTTAATTTATATTTGTTTGTTTGTTGACATCACGAAAGAATTAACGGTTGCCATGATCACAATGAAACAATGTTTTGTTCACAATAATTTTCACTGGCTGTTTTACAGCTTTAATCATATGAAAACTTTTATATTCTCATAAAAACTAATATAAACAATACAAATAAAAATAAATAGATTAAATAGGTAGAAACATCTGATGGAAAATACAAATACCCGAAGGAGTTAAATAAAAATACTGGCATTTTAATTGGGTCACAGTTGACTGAATGACATAATGATAGGAGACTGAAATTACAACGCAAAGTGAGATACCTATCGCATGGTGAATTAATATTCTTTTATTTATGGAAAATTTAACGTTTTAATTACCGATGATCGGGTAGATCAGTTTTTTAAAATTATCCTTGTTCTCGTATTATTGTACGAGTGTGTATTGCATGACTTTAATAATTAATATATTATTAAAACACACGCAAGGAGAAAGAATATTGAAAACAACATATTTAATAAGATAAGTTAGTGTCATGAAACAAATCGTTATCTACATACATACAATTTAAAAACACGTCAAATTGTAGTGAAACATGTTTTGACATATGTTAAGAAAAATTGTCTATCCGGGACAAATGACAACTATTCAAATGAATTCAGAAAAAAACCTGATTCAGACGGTGCCAGTTGACATTGCCAGTCACTGGATGCCAGCGACTAACATCGTGTAAGGACTGGAAAGACCGGCGTCTCGCGACCAGTNCAACTCTTCAAATGAATTCAGAAAAAAACCTGATTCAGACGGTGCCAGTTGACATTGCCAGTCACTGGATGCCAGCGACTAACATCGTGTAAGGACTGGAAAGACCGGCGTCTCGCGACCAGTAACTGGCAACTCCTGCAGAACCTTTGATCGTTTTGCTCTTCGTAACACGTCATGTCCCTTCTTCACGGCGTAAAACGAAAATCCCTTCTTTTGCCAGTCGAAAGGGTAATATTTCAAACTCACAACTTCCGAGTACATCGCGACGGACCGGAACACGAACCCGGAACCTCCTGCTCTGGCCGCAGACGTTGTTGTGTCGAGGCGAGTGGTACAGCGCACCTGCGGCAGGTGCAGGAGGTCCAAGGTTCGTCGCAATGTACACATGGCAGTTGATCCTTACAACATTGTTAACTTTATGAAATAAAAGTATTCGTTTTATAGACTTAATTATAATGAATATCTATGGAAACTGTTAAGCTCAGAATACCTCAATCGTGAAGCGGGGAGTGCAAGTATCGTAGAGGAAATATATGTCGTTATTTATAGAAAAAAAAATTTTCGTTATTACATCGTCTGTCGGCGAAACAGCTTATGATGATGAAAACGGATGCGATTTTAATCAATGTTCTCCCCTTCCGAGTAGAACCATTAAATCAAAAAAATTCAATTTCACGACTCTAACCCCTCCGGTGCCTAAGTGGTTAGCGTGCTCGCTCACCAACAAACACCGCCATGTTCCATTCCCTTGAATGTCCCAGCTCGTATAACCAGATCCTACTACTCTTACTAACAAGTTGTTGGTAGACCCAGGTAAGCGGCCCATCTACCTCCTATGTAGACAGGCTTCAACAGCAGGCTACATTTCCCATTTACAAATTCTACAATGAAAAAAAAAAAGAAAATCCGTGACTCACGTAGCGTGTATTGCGGCTTGTCTTCGAACCAATGGTACGAACTGGACCAGAGACCGTGTTGCAGAAACACTGGCAGATACTCCGCGTGAGAGGGGTGCTTCGGAGGACCCCTCGGGGGGATACGATGCACTGTGAGGATGTAGTCATCGACTGTCCTCACTTTGTGTGTCTCCACGGGATACCCGGCGCTGCGAATCGCTCCTACCTGCGGAAAGATCAAAATTTCTTATATACAGTTTACATTTCGACACATTTATCCTCTTCCTCGGGGCTAAAATAATTGCAAGATTTATGGTCCTTTCATCTACTATAAGTGTAATTAGATAGTTTGTGAACAATTAGTAACAATTAGTAATGTTAACTGTGTATAAGAAATTTTGATCTTCCCTCAGAAACCTGCTTTATATAGTTTATATCAAGGATCAAAAACGAAAAAGGTATCTATAACTAAGATGAATAAATAATGTATTTTAACTTACTTTTAAAAAAAATTATTTGAATTATTTGCTACTAATAATGTAGTAAGTAAAAACTACCTTCTGTTGCAGACAAGTTTTTCTTCGCTGTTCTTACATGTGAGTATCGACACCTGTCGAAGATTGAAAGCAATAAAAACTTTCACGTGGTTGATAACATGACTGAATATCATATGAGTGAATATCGGTATTTTACCTCATGAAGCCTCGAAGCCTAAGTCTAAGTCAAAGTTCTAAGTCGTTGATACGTAAAAGAAGAGTAGAACAACAAATTGTTTGCAACGAAGATCATTCTTACATTTTACAACCTTTTGTTGGCCGAATACCATTAATATTGTGCACGACGTTTCGGCTATAGGTTTGAGTCGTCGTCAGGTGAAACATTTTATAATAATAATAATAAACTTTTATTTCGTGGTTAGGCTCAAGCCATCAGGAGGCCTCTGCTCTTCCGTCTGAAATACCACCGTCAAAGAAATATAATAATACATGATAATAATACATAAATAACAATACATACATTAATATATCCATAAACATATACATAAATTATACCACGAAATGGGACTAGAAAATTTTATGGGGAGAAACGTTGCGTTCTCAAGAGCACAAAATTAATTCGGCCATCAAAAGGTCGTAAGTCTAAAAAACTATTTATTTATCTTCATTATCTAATGAATCAGAACAGTAAAATAATTGGTTAATTTTCATTTTTTACGAAATTTACGAATTTACAGCATTCATTCTAATTACTCTTTGATAAATTAAAATCTAAGTTTGGTTCGATATTGTGTTCGATGACTACAATTCACGCGAATATACCTCTCATCCAAAAATCATGTAACTTCGAGTACTGTCATCTCCATAAATCATCAAATTTAGTATTGTACACCAAATAATTTTCACTTCTTAATTATCATAAAACATTGAGGGTCAACCTCAGCATACTCATGAAGTGGGTTTACACAAAATTACCGGTTACGAAAAAACATATAATTTGGATAATTAGTATCAGTAAAGGTNCACATATTATTAATCATAAAACATTGAGGGGCAACCTCAGCATACTCATGAAGTGGGTTTACACAAAATTACCGGTTACGAAAAAACATATAATTTGGATAATTAGTATCAGTAAAGGTTTTTAATATATTAATATCCTTGAGAGCTTGATCTAATGTATAAAACAGTTAATAAACTTCCCATCGTTTCGATTTTTTATTAAAATTTTCAGGACTAAAGTAATATAACAGGTGCACTTTACCATCTCTGAATATTTACAGCTGATCCACGAAATAAAAAACAACAATTTATTAAATTCAATAATCCTCACTTTACAACCCTTTCAACAGAGTACAGTATATGTCCCTAATGTTCACACATAGGAATAATTTTGAAAGCATCAGATTCGCAAATTATTTAATGTTAGTAAATAAATAGATAATAAATACATTTTATTGTCAAACAAGCAGTTAGAAACTGAGTATGACAATGTTGAGGTACAATTTACAAAGTTACTCTCCGGAAACAAGCAAGGGACCATCCCATCAATTCCGATCAAGCGTCCAAAGGTAGTGACGAATTTAATATTTTTTAGAGAAGTTATCTAATTATTATAATTATTTATTACCCTTCAAGTGAGCAAATCCCGGACATAAGAAAATGTAATTATATATATATA
>NNCF01127371.1:286263-297099 GCA_002313205.1 Laupala kohalensis
TAGTCATAAAAAGTTTGAACTGCTTTTTTAACAATAAATGTATGATATATAAATCCAACCACTTCCTACTATTTCCACAGTTGTACATATGTTCCTCGAAACTTGGAGATAGAGACTTAACACCAGGTGATGTGGATGAAACAGAAGGTTGACTCCTCAAGAGGCAGGCAGAGATTGATGGGTTGGCATCTTTCTTGAGGTATCCCGAACCTGGAAAAAGATCACATAGATAATTTTATACTTCAGTTCAGACCACACAGGAAGCAAAAATGAAGGTGTCACAATTTTACTTTAGAATCCCAAGACCTGGAAAAAACGGGTGACAGAAGGGTTAGCAGAAATATATTGCAGATCAGAAGAAAGGTGCAGAAGGTGCATGATGCAGAAATTGATATAACAACATAAATTACATTGTTTTACCATAATTATAGACCTCGACATAAATTAATAAAATAAAAGTAAAATAATAGAATTCCTACAATAGATATCTAATAACCCTAGCCTATTAAATATTAATATTCCGTTATAGTACAAAATAATGGTATTTTATAATAATTTCTACGTTGTCTAAGTTAAATGAATATTATGAAATNTTTGTTATTCTTATATGCAAATATTGTTGTCACTACTATGACACGCCATACATCATTGTTATGATCTATGTGGTTCAATAAAATATTATAATATTATATTTCTGTTCATCATTTCATACACAGANCGTGGTTCAATAAAATATTATAATATTATATTTCTGTTCATCATTTAATACACAGACTTCATTCATCAATACATTACTTAGATATTATAGATAATACATTTTTATACAATACTTCATGTAACATTCGTTTTCATTTAACTTACCATGGAAGTCGTCCGGGGTAAAATGTGCGGAGCACACTCTGGTACTAGTTCGTGCGACCCGCACACCAGTCATGCCAAGGCACTTTATCCATTGTCGTCGTCTACAAGAGAATGTAACAAATATATTTATAAATAAATAAGCAACAATAATCGCAGCAAAGCGACTGAGCTAAGTACGTCTGCCCATGTGGGTAGTGGCGCTAAGACAACAAGAATTACTTACCTTTCTGGTGGGGTAGGGAAGCCTAGGAAAGTTATTTCCGGGTTGCCGCTTGCATTAAAGCACCCCGGTACGCAACACACAAAAATACGAGGCATTCCACTAGATAAAATCCACTAAATGTGCGAATGTTGCCTACGGCACAGTACAGCCTGAGCACCACACGCAGAATGTAATGTAACGAACAAAGAACACTAGCAGCCAATAGGAGATGAGTGAACACGATCTTGCAGCCATCTATTGAGCGCTGGACAAACTATAACGTGGCCGGGTGACTGGTAGCGCAGTCTGGTAAGTGTTACCCTTGAACTACTTGAAGCGTCAAACCTCAGACATTTCCCCCTATCTAGTTTCCTGGCCGATGAAATAGGAGTTGAACCCCATCCTGATGGCAGAAGAAATCTGAAGAGAGAGTAAGTCTTCGTTCTGCTTGCAGCGCTGGAGTAGTGATGCCAATCCTACCAATTTCATCATTATAATGGATTGTAATTAGGAGCTGAGTTATTGCGTTTTTCTACAATTTTTTGTAAAAATATAGAAAAGTTTTGTTTTCCAGCGTTTAACTTTTATTTTGGTGTGCATATTCCCCCGACCATCCCTAGTCTTTCTCGCGTTAAACATTTTATCACGATCTCTTAGAAAAAATAACGAGGTGGATTGGATCGAAGTTTCTCGCAATGGAGGAACCTGTCACGTTTCTTAGCTTCAAGAAATTAAGATGAAGAAAAAAATCAAGAAGGGAAAATGCACTGTCATTATTAGTGTATTGTGTGTTAGTCTCAGTAAATCACTTCGTTGTCCTCAACGTGGTCTTAGACACTTTGAAACAGCTCCCTTGACATTAAATATTTATTTATTTATTGTCAGTATAATTTACTTGATGTTGGTATAGCGCTTGTGCACAGTGTAACCAATACATTTACTCCGCCATCGTCCATAAGAGTTATGATGTTTCTTCCTGACGTTATGTTGGCAGGACATTCGAATGTATGGAAACTTAAATCCATCGCCAACCTTGGACACCAATTCAATTCACTTGCTCTAGTGGCGCTATTCTGTTCCTTCTGTCTGTTATTACTGTATTTATTTTTTACAGTAAATACACGCTTTTGTGACTATAAATATTTATTCTGGTACAACTTGAATTTGCAGAAGTTGGCAATTCGTGCAAGGCAGCCATATTGGCAAAGTTACATGACTTGGAGTATAGATGGTATGAAAGAGCATACTGCTAATGACATCAAATGAAATACTCTTTGTCACAAACCAATCTATTTCAATGCGTAGATCACAAATTTCCCCAACTGATAATGATTATTTTATACAAGTTAAGGGCTCCTTGTTGACAATGAGTCAAATATTCTGATATTTTAAAGTACTGACGATGTACTCTCACGAAAACCTTTTACTTGCATAATAGACGACTAGAAACTTAGACCTGAAGAAGACGTCGTACCTGGACCTTGAAACATCGTCGTCCATCCCATTCCAGATAACATATGTACAAATTGATATTGAAATTGATAATGAAGTGATTGTTAGTGAATAAAGAACAGATATTAATAACTTATTGTCTAAAATATCACACTAAATGTTATTTTCCTTGTACATAATCCTTAACAGTTTTGGAACATCTGAAACACTCATCCCTCAAAGGGAGTGCGGAAAATGGCCTTCGGATGCGGCTGATCGTTTCGTCTCAACAACTCACGTCGACATTATTGAGTGTGTACACGCTGGACAAGCACTTCCTAACATCTCAAAGAGTGGTATGTTTGCTCGAATTTCGCGAAATGATCACCCCTCGATCATCTAAGGGGTGGCTAAGAAACTTCCCGATAAGGGAGTGAACCACGGGGCACGGTTCCTCCATTATATCATTTCAAAATATAGAAGTTGATCATATGAAGGCAATATTCGCCTCACAAAGGTCGCTTATGATCAAGATGTTTTAGTTTTTACAATATTCTGGTTTCTGACCGATAGGCAGCACTTCAAATACTTTAGGGTTTACCATAGACGTAGATATAAATAGACCCAGCGATCTGTACTGTGGGTTGTCCGTGATAACATGAGACAGAAGATACTGTTTGGTATCGCCCATGCGCTCGGAGGAGAGAATGTCTTGTGCGCAGCAGTCAGATAAGGAAATCGATTTCCCCACACACAAGTCCCAAACTTCGTGTCCCCTTGGGACAACCGGTACATAAGACCGCTGGGTCTATATCATATTTAAGCCTAGAGGGGTTTACAGATTAAGGCAACTGCCGTAATTTTTTGCGACGTTCAAATTCTTACCACGTGTCCTTGAGTTAAAGGTCGCATGTAATATCTCTCTCCCATTGAGATTTACGTCATTTATTCCAATCGATTGTGATTTATCGATGATTATCTCGACGTTGTGTTGAATAAACGTCTTGAAATATAAGAAATAACACGAGAAACCGAGACGAGTTGAATGAAGAACGTAAGAAGAGACAATTGCTTTTCGGCGCATCTTTGTTTCCGCTGACGTCCTTATTTCGTTTCTTACGTTTCGAAGGCAATTCGATTGTACTGGAATTATCAGGGGCTCTTCTACATAATGCGTCTCGCAAGCACTAACTCAGGGCCCCAAGTTTTTGAGGGTCCTTAAAATTCTTTAAAATGTTAAGATATTTATTGTGTTCAGTAGTAATTTTTTAACAACTATATTAACTATTCAATATATTAACTATTTTGTGTATAATGATAACAATATCCACTGTCTCAAAAAATAAAAATAAAGTGTTTCAGCGTTGCTATTTATATACCAGTAAACATAGAAACGACTGATGATTATTATATTCACCAACATATCAAAAACATTTTTGTGAAATGAGAAATTATAGTTTAAGCATTTAATTGAATAAAATGGTCTGTGAGAGAGACAGTAATTCTTTGAATTGTCTTCTTCTATTTAATCATTGGGACTTCGCTCCTTTGGGACTTCGATCCCGGTTTCAGAACTGCGTGGTCACAACTCAAGATCTGGATTGGGGTGGGGGGTAAGTCGACACCCCCCGACCGATCTTTGATTAATTCAGATTTTTCGTAGAATTAAACATATACACGAGTGAATAAAGTGAACGTCGCATTACGTCGACTTAGAATATTTCATGGGTGAATTTTTAAATTTTGTGGAAGAGATGGTTACAGTAATTTGCTAACAAAAATGTCCTTGGAGATAAATTTGTGTCTCTCATTATAGGCACGCAAAGATATCTAGCATTTTGCTTGCTTTTTTAACTTAAACACACCCACATTTGACCGCTGAAGGTGGCTCGAAACAAAAAAATTATCTGCTCAAAACTTAAAACTACTCAAGAACTAAGTGCTTGGAAAGTACGTAAGCCTCTACCAGTCGCTAACACATCGTCGATGTGGAAGAAAATACTTCAAAACAGAAATGAATTGGTTTTTGATCAAATATTACATCACTGTTTCGTTTTCTCTTTCATCTCGACAAAAGGGTTCGCGTTGGATTTTCATCAGACGAAGTTGGTGGCGGATCTATAGACCGGAGGAGGGATTTGGGGACGAGCATTTCTGCTTGAAAATTACCGTTTTACTGTATAAATTTTATAAATGCGATCTTTAAATAAAATACACCAACTGGTCAAATAGGTAATTAACGAAATTAAATAGTGATCAAATTTATTAATGTCTTAAAATGACGACATTGGAGTTGTGCTGATGGCAATGCTGTTGCGTTGCATCGCTTATGAGTTTAGTCTGCATGAAACACGGTTTAGTGTTTTGCGAGTCTCTTCGATCAGTGCACGAAATACGCGGAAATTATTATACAAATTTGTATTACGTTTGCCGATAACATGGAAATTTAGTGTGCGAAAAATCTGGTAGCACTTTTTCGCAGAATGCTTTATAAATTTCGATTATTCTGTCGGGAGTTCAGGTTCAATTGGGAGAGGGACTCCAGACCCCTTAGCACCCCACGCCCCCCCCCCCCCCCCCTAGATCCGCCACTGGATATAGATTTTAAAACGATACGCTTCCCCTCCCCTCCCCTGCGTCTTTGTCTCGTCATTACTACTCGCCTTTTTATTCCACATCGATTCCTCTACCTACACATCGAGCACAATATTTACTACTTATTGCAAGAACGAGCTTTTTAGGATAAGTTCCTATGTTACGAGTGTAAGAAATTTTCAGTAATAATTCAGATTCACGTAGAATTTTCCCGTGATCCCTCTTCTCTGTAAACATATATCAACGCTGTCCAACTTACCTTTGCCCGCAGGCCATTTTCGATCGATCAAACCGACAATCGATGGATGGGATTTGGCGAAATGTTGCCCCACAAATAAAACTAATGGTCATATTAATTTATTTTTAACTCAAAATCTTGATTTGCATGGACAAATTTATATTATTTCAAGCTGTAAAAATTAAATAGCATATTTCATTATTTTTAATATATACTATTATTATAATATGTTTTCACATTGTACAGTATGACGGGATAATTCCGAGACATAATGTTCTATGTTCTCTCACCGGACATGTCAAATATTAATTCGGACAGCATAACACTAAGTTTGTTCCTAAACATTTGATAAAAAGTTGTAGGTAAAATACTCGCTGGCAGTAAGAAAAGTTTCCAGTTGGACTAGCGTTAAGATAAAGATTTATCAGATTAGTAATTATTGTAACTTCGTCGTACCTTTTCCCGTAACGTCACTAAGACAGTCCTAACATTCTTCTTTCACGCTCACAGCAGATATGTGAAAATCGTACCAACCGTTGCGACCTCAGGGAATATCCTTCTTTCATTGGAAACCCTCAGTTCTGAAACACAGGCTGATTTTTGCTCTTAGTCCCACATGAACCCTTAAAAGAAAATGTTTTAACTCACAAAACACGTTAAAGGCATACGTAGACAATGAAGGAGCATATTTCAAACCGACGTCTCATGTGGTGCATGACAAAATTATAAATAACTAAAATATAAAAAAATATATTAAAATAAAAAAAGTTTTTAATTTCACCTCTCTCCGCCCCTTTAAAGCACCCGCTATAGCACCTTTACATCGTAATAAGTAAATGTCCTTGAAATGTCTTGTCTGCAATATAGAATTCCGTTGGTTTTTAGAGACATTACACCCCAGATTATGGGTGGTATTGATAGATACGATTTATTCGCTACATTTTCTTATAATTTAAAGATTTGATAACAGAACATATTTATCTGATAACCTTCCTCTAATGAAAATAAAAATTGTTAATAATCAGTACATATTATAACAAGCAATTAGCTATTTTCGGGGGGGGGGGGGCGTGCCGTATTTTTTCCTTTATGTTCAGCCCGCCACTGCCTTTTGAGCGGATCGGAGCTTCCTTAATCAAAATGATGGAATGGTCCCTTGATCGCTTCCAGAGAGGCAATTAGTTTCTTGTTTTCTACAAGGTCATGCGTTGTTTGCTACTTCAATTTTGACAATAAATTACTAATTAATTAAACCAGTCATACGCAGTTTGCATCTGCTTTTTTGACAATAAAGTTTATTATTTAAGTTTATTTATTAAACCTAGCTACCTTCTGCACCAGTGCTTCTACAATATAAAATGATATATTGCTTTTAATAAAAGTTAAATCCGTCTTTTATTTTATCACGCCATTGCTGTAGTACTTTTAAAATAACTTATAACAATTTCAAAAACTATTTTCTTGCATGATTATGTTGTCTCTTATGATTCATATTAATTTAGTTTTAGGTGTACTCAACATTGGCACGGTTGTGTACATAAATTCTGTAGCCCCATCCTGGCCCGGGTTTTTCTCCGATTTTCCTTCGGGTAGAGGCGGATTTCTTATACAGGTTCTCTAGGCTTTTGTCTAGGGGCGTGTTTATTGTAACAAGAAATCGTGAATTTAGTGTTTTTTTAACTCTTATGATTTTTAAACACTATATTCAGAATAATCTATAGTTCGATAATAACTTGTACATGTAATTTTACAAACATATTTGCGTTAAAGTACAAACATATTGACATTATATATGTATTATAACTCGCAGCTAACTTTTCATCTTATCTAGGAATTTTTGCTGAAATTTTTCAATCCGCTTCTGCCTTAGAACCTATGATCGCAATTGATGGGATGGGCCCATCAATTTAATATTAGTTTATTAGAGAGTAAATTAGTTTATTATCCTCCACGTGGTCATACTCAGTTTGTACTGTTTTTTTTGACAATAAATGTATTTATAAAATTTATTTAAACCCAAAAATGTTAATTCAAATAGTAATTGCTTTTATATTTTAACGTTAGCAGTTTAATTTCTGTTTCTTCGAAATTTCTGAATTTATTTCAAAAGAAAGGTTTTCACTCGAAACCTGATAACTCCATAGGGAGATGTGACATTCCTTTGTCATGTGGTAACACTTGCGTGCACTGTAAACAGTGGGCGCGTTGCTGATAGAAGTATCAAATTGACAACAGGTGCTTGTTAAGGTTATGGCTACCATCGATAAAGTTCGGATAATTGTTGTTGGAGATTCTGGTATGGAAGTGCTTATTTGAACAAATTTGTTCGGCTTTGGAATTATGTTTTTTTTGTATAGTCATTGCTTTTTTCAGGTGTCGGAAAGTCGTCCTTAATTCACCTAATCTGTCAACATCAACCTATCAGTAATCCGTCATGGACTATTGGATGCTCTGTGGATGTCAAACTACACGAATATAGAGAAGGAACACCTTATCAAAAAACTTATTTCATTGAATTATGGGACATCGGAGGAAGTCACAGTCACAGAAATACCCGTTCAGTATTCTATAACCCTACCCATGGTATGATTTCTTCCTGGTTTCTGATATTTTTATATAAATATAATTGACCTGCAATAGTGTCAATTCATTTCCAAGCATTATTTATGTTTTTAGGAATTATTTTAGTCCATGATTTGACAAACAGGAAGTCCCAACAAAATCTTCAGAAGTGGTTAGCTGAAATATTGAATCGAGATAGTGGCAGTAAATCTCGTTACTCAAGTTTTGATGACTATGATCCTGAGCAGTTTGTGGGATCAACCCAAGTTTGTTTTACCTTTTATTCTTTTAGAGTTTGCAATACAAGATGTGTGTTTCTGTGCTGATTAAGACAGTAATGAATTGTTTTTATTAAGTGTATTTTTCAACCTACATATGGTCTGTTCACAATATTTACCGTTACTTATTCTTATATTCTCAATATTATTATCTTTATTTTGAGTCTTCTTGTGTTTACAAATTGTAATGAATAAGGTTTCTACATTGGTTTTTGTTCTTCTTCGTGAATAGGAAACATAGAAACATGTGTTTAAGAATTTATCACAAACATTGTGAATAGGTCACATTAAGGTTGTAAAATATATTTTAAAACACAAGTTAATACACAGTGAATGTAAATAAAATAATTAGTAAATTATTGTTTTTTCTTAGATTCCGATCCTGGTTATTGGCTCAAAATTAGATGTTGTGGAACAAGTAAGATTTCATTCTCAGCAAAGGTCATCTACTATAGCTGAAGAGTGTGGAGCTGATGAAATATCTTTGGTATGTCTGTTAATTTTGAAAACCCTTCTGTTAAACTCAGTACTTATATCAATATTTATAAAATAACGGGTTTTAACAGGATTGCCAGCAGATACGATCTTTGGCTGCTGGATCTAGTTCAGCTGTGAAGTTGAGCCGCTTTTTTGACAAAGTGATTGAAAGAAGATATCACAGCCGAGATCGTATTAGTCCATTTTCTGATAAGAGAAGGCCGACTATTACTTCCCTTAGTCCAAAATATTATCATAATGATTGAATGCAGAGTGTTTTCTCTAATGTTGTGTGAATTTGACTAAGTTTGCCTGAGAACATGTAAAACGTATTTTGTTCTTTCATATTAAAAAAATAAATCTAACACTGACAAATGTTTTTAATTGGTCAGGAGTTTTCCTGTGCTGATCAGTGTGTTTGGGTAGGCACATAGCCATGAGAGGGGTTCAGAGGATCCTGGTCCCTACTGAAAGTTTTTAATGATAAAATGAAAGTGCTATATATGTTTATATAAAGTATAGTTAATTTATGTTTTGTTAATTAATTAATAACATGAATCAATCAATTAAATACATTTAAAATATTTTAACAGCTAATAATTTTCCAGTTATTAACAAATTTTTGGTGAAAAGTATGAGCCCCCTTGGACCTAAATTCCTAGCTGTGTGCCTGTAATTTGGGTATCAGTGAAATACACAGTACAAAGCTAAAGCATGATCCTGTTCTCATAAGTTAGTTTGAACTTAAGTTTCACATATAATAGCTAATATTGAATATTATTTTCTGTAAAAAATACTATATCTGGAAGGGGGACATGGTAGGGATCGGGGTGGGGGCAATTGTCCTTTTAGGTGGCAACGTAGATACATCTCATCTCTGAAATAAGTCAGCTGAAACATGTCACAAACCCGTATCGAAGATTCTAGAGCTCATGGAGTTCGCCAAATATTTCTCAACCAGCAAGTATTGCAGACAGTAATATGGTAAAATGCTGAAGTGGTGGTGATATCACTCCACGTACTTTATTAGAAGTTATGAATTAGTAAAATATATGGTAGATCCATATGTGAACATTGACGGTGATGTGTGACCTACAGCAGGAAAATTTGAATTGTATTCATTTTTATTTTTTTAATTTGAGTCTGCAGGGTGTACTCAAATATTTTTGAGCTAGTATTCGCCCGCGCCATGGACCTATTTTGGCTTCTTTTCTTTTACCTTCTCATCTTCCAAGAAACATCTTATACAATGCCTCATTATTATGAATTTTCATAACATGTCCTACCAATTCTAAGTGTTAGGCAGTGCACAATATTTGAGTTTTTTAACTTCATTATTTCAGTATTGAACCATATTCTCCTCCCCTGTATTTCTTTGAAAGGTTCAAAGATTTTACATAGGACTTACCTCCCGCAAACTCGGGGCATGTTTTCTTGGTGACAGTCTGTATGCAAAACTATTGAGTACTGCAAGTTTAATAATAATTGAAACAGTTAGTTAGTTTTTTGTGTGTGGGGGGGGCTTTACGGCTCGTCGACATCGAGGTCAAACAGCCTAATTTTTACTTTCTTACATGGTTTTCTACAGTTTGGTGTAGAATACATGCTATTCTATTTTCTGTGGCGACTCCAAAGGTTATTTCATTGTCAATTTTGTTATCATCTGCAACAGTTGTTTGCAAAAATGTAAATAATATTACCACCTCATATTCCTCATGAACCAATCAAACCAGAATTAAAGTTATAGGTTGGTAATAAATAAATCATAATATTAATAAATTTCTTGTTAACAAAGCAGTTACAAACTGTGTATGACCATGTGGAGGACAATTAACTAATTTACTCTCCGAAAGCAAGCAAGAGGCCATCCCATCAATTCCGACCAAGGGCCCTAAGGCAGAGGCGGATTCAACTTTTTGCACCCCAAGGCAAAATCTTGGCATGCTCTTCTCTAAAATGAGGATAAACATTGTTAGGTACTTGTTATAATATCTACAGAATATCAACAAATTTATTTTTAATATAATACAAAATAATACTTGGTAATTGTGGAGCTTTAGCAACATTATCAAAAATTGATAAGTTTAAAGGCTTTTCTATGTTGCTCATTGTTTTATTGGTATAAAGCTTTTTCAGCTGCATAGCAGCCATTGTCAGTAACATACACTGAAAAATATAAATGTACATAAAAT
>NNCF01127371.1:297157-374399 GCA_002313205.1 Laupala kohalensis
ACACTTCTTTCGATACTGTTTCACCCAATTATTGTATACTTTCATATTATGTTTCTATTTTTATTATTGTCATTTTATGTACATTTATATTTTTCAGTGTATGTTACTGACGATGGCTGCTATGCAGCCGAAAAAGCTTTATACCAATAAAACAATGAGCAACATAGAAACGCCTTTCAATTTATCATTCAACAGTTATTTAACAAATACAGTAATTCTCCATTTATTTTGTTTTGGTTATATTTTTAATTAGTACCCTTGTACAGAATTTAAAATGTCTTTCTTTGTCTCTAATATATCTATATTCTCCTATCAATGATAGTAGCTCTTGTACTTATTCCATCGGGGACTTGACTTTTCCCAACATCTTGAAGAGTGTTGTTAAATGGGTGTATCCTTGTCAGACAGTTCTGGATTTAAAAGACTTGGAGGTAATACCTCGCATTGTTACTACATTCTCTGAGTTTTGAGATGGTTTCAATCTATCTTATCCACTTCAATGTCATTTAACACATGCACCATTATGTTTCGTTTGATCAAATCAAAAGCCTGTTCAAAATCAATGAACAGCTGGCATTTTGACATTATTTTGACGACCTTTTCCCAAGATGCTTTTGTTGTTCTCTTGCCTGTCCCAAAACCCACTAAATATTTCAGAGCAAAACAATTATAAACAAGAAGCCTAACAAGTGTACAAGAAAATAAATGATTGTAAAAATTTAGTGGCCACTCACTCCACTTACTTTTTCAAACACAAACTACTTTTGGAAGCTGTTGCTTCATGCTGATGCTGAAGATGGACGTCGGCAGATGCTGAGGATTTGCAAATTTAAATGATTGCGTAATTTTAGAATCTTTAGAAAATCGAAGAAAACAATCTAGGCTCGTTGATTTATTCAAAGCTTACAGAAATGAACCCACATGGAAATATATAACAGAAATATTGGAACATCATTCTCAGATAGGTAGAAAAGATCGTATTTTAAAATTTAGTACTAGGAAACAAAAAATCGACGTTGGAAAATGTTCATTTCTCTATAGGACGATTAGAGGCTGGAATTTAATGCCCGCATTGGTTGTGGAAAAAATTTCAAGCTCTGCAACTATTCACAAGGTTACGCAAGTTCTGGAAGAAGGGATGGGCTAGTGGAAGTGAAGTGCACTTGAGGGGTAAATCAAATGTTCGGGTCATCCGCTGTAAAATGTACAATACATAATTATTAATTTTTTTATTGTTTCAGCATCACATGTTTTTATATTTAATATTAGTTTAATCATTTATTTAACAATTTTTATTTTAAGTTTTCTCTAATATGTATTTTTGTATAATTATATTTTCTTACATTCTGCCACCAAACAAGATCTGCCCATTTGCAGTTAAATGAATACTATTGTTATTAACATAAAATTTATTCCTCGCATTCTTTGGCATACTTAAATGTGTAAAAATATTTTGCCTGTATTTTATTTTAACTAGAAAGTCATTTTTGTCAAAATGTCTACTCAAGGCTGTGACATCTGCTACGTGTGATACATCTCCAGAACCTAACACAAAATGAATAATTAGATTAAATGTCAAAGTATCTGACATGGGGATAGTTTGTGTGCTCTTACAGTTATTCTTGTGTGGAAACAGGATAGTATTGATAACCAGGATATTAGTTGTGGCGAAATCCATTGCTCATAGTCCATTATCGCGGGAGTCCTCATGGTAACCGTAGTTGCCCAAGAAGGGTACAACATATTTTTTCCTTATCCAGTTAAATAAAAAAATTTATTGTCAAAAAACAGTACAAACTGCGTATGACCACGTGGAGGGAAAAAAAAACTAATTTACTCTCCGGAAGCAAGCAAGGGACCATCCCATCAATTCCGATCAAGGGCCCTAAGGCAGAGGCGGATTCAAAAAATTTTCAGCAATTAGGCATTGAAAAATTCAAAATTGATTTTACATTGTTGCGTTTTTTCTAGCTAATCTTAAAAGGAATTTTTACCTATTGGTTCTGCTACCTCCCTAGGCACAGGGATGTTAATGAAAGTAATGGTGAATAACCTCCCTTAAATACTCTTTATCCATAACTAACATGAAAGTATGTGAAACCCATGATACTATTCTTATAATTTAGTTTGGATAAGAAATCCTGTATCTAACTCATGTTCTTATTTAGCAAATAATTAAATTTTTTAATCAATCTTTCCTTATCCACCTGACCATCTGAATAACAGTAATGAGTGAATTATATTCATTTTACTCTTCTGGGAGTTTCTTCATCGTTTCAGGATGAGTGACTCTGAGAACATTCTGTATTTTAAAATGTACATATTCCTTTTTGCTTTGTCCAAGTTGAGGCATAAAGATGTTTGTACACTTTTCATTGCGAAGGTGTCCTGTCGCAGTAAACGTGAGATTGGCTATTGACTTTGAGAGACGAGATATACAATGTGTTGGTTGTTGCAGACTGTCTTTTGAAGAACCCAGAGAACAATATGATTGAATATTGTTTGAAATAATAATTTACTTGTCTTTTAAAAACATATTTTTCTTGTTTTATTGAATGATTAATAATTTAATTTTACTTTAATATTTTATTCAAGTTTCTTGATATCACTAAATACGTTGCTCAATATTTTAAATTTAATTCTTTTGTACCATCTGTTTGTGTGATCTACGATGGTGAGATTAAATTTTCTCATACACAAGGTGGATAATTTGTATGTTGTGAAAACTTTCTCAGTAATAATGCATTTTATTCTATTTTTTGTGAAATGTTTTAATACATAGTATGTATTTTGCGACTATGAATTTCAATGGCAAACTGCATTATTTGATACATGACACATGAGCTGATCTCAGTGAACGCACTCAGAAAGAACAAAGAAAGAAAGACTGGCCACAAAGATCAGACAAGCTGCTCCTCATGTAACTAGGTAAATAATCTGCCCCCAACCACGTCAAAACCTTTCTTGTGGTGTTTTGTGGAAAGTACTTAGCAGCAGCTTGCAGGGGTAGGTTGCGGCAACACTACAACAGTGTGCTGTCAATGACATACTCATCCATGTTTTCAGACAAATTGCCTGCTAATTTGTGTGTCCCATGTGAACACATTGGGTAGCCAGGTATATAAACTTTATTGTCAAAAAAGCAGTTACAAACTGCACATCACCACATGGAAGATAATAAACTAATTTACTGTTTATAAATTAATCGCATAAGTTGAATGAGTCTCACAAGTTGAATGAGGATGGTAGACAGGCCCAGGAGGCGAACGGGATAGCGCAGTTGGCATGCGCGCTGAGCTCAAGGTCCCGGGTTCAAACCCCAGTCCCGTCTCCCATTTTCATTCAACGTAACATAATTAATCTTATAAATTAATGTTAATGTAATTACATTAACAGTAGCAGCCAACTGTCCTAGCAACTTGAACTGTGTAAATGTGGCTTCATTGATTAAATTAACACTTGTTACGTGGTGGTTCTTAAGAGAACCAAGAATTTCAATATGCATTTGTAAATAATTTTAAACTATTTAATTCATTAGTGCTTCTTTCTCCAATAAGTTTGGGTTTAGTCAACTAAATTTTGAGAACATTTATAGCAAATTGGAAAAAATGCTTTGTTAATTAACATATAGCTGCAGTCTATGATGATGACGACAAGATTTCGTTTTCTGACTGTAAGTTTCTTAAATTCTTTATATGTATTTGAAAGCATAGTGGGAGGAAAAATTTAGATATTAGATCTCAAAACGATTTCAGTTAAGTTACAAAATTATTGTGTTGGAATTGTGACAATTTTTTTGTCAGTACGGGAATAGATTAAGTTTTACTTGTTATCTACTTTTTGACTCATTTACAAAAATGTATTCTTTGCCAAACCATCTTCTGGAGAGGTAATAGTTAAAAAAAAGAATGTGGCCAAAATTAACTATAAACTGCCACTCCTTAGAAACCTAAAAATGTTCTTCTGAAGATGCTTATTATATAACCACCGATAACAAAGGTCTAGTAGTAGTAGTAGTAGTAGCAGCGTCTTTGCTTCCACGATACTGCTGAGCGGAACAGCACGGGTTGAAATCCTGATCAGCTGAACTAGGTGAAGTTTTCATCTGGGGTTTCCCTCACCTAGTCCAGACAAGTGTTGGTTTGGTTCCCAACGTCTCTCTTCCCCAAGTCCCTCACAGTTCATGAGGTGGAAAAGCGGGCCACGTGATCTGAACCTCATAGCCAAAAGACATTAAATTAAATTATGACAATGACATGTAAGGGTGGATCCCGAGGGAAGAGCAAGGTATCTATATCAGCTTTATTTATTTATTTATGCCAATCGGCTTTGTACAGCTAATATTACATTTTAATTTCTGATTTTGAAATGCACTTATAAATTACACGTATAAATTGATTTGAATAACACTTTGAATAAAATACACTGTATTATTAAGTTATATGAAAGAAGTACAACTTTTCTCTTTAAAATTTTGGATAACAGAGTATCTCTCGCTTGGGGAATGCATTCAAGCTACAAACATTTTGTATCTACATTAACCATTAAAATACTTTCATTGAAGTTAAAATTACTTCTCTCTGTGTATCCCCTCTTAAAGATATTTATTTCTTTACAGGCACGTGACATATAGTATTCATAGATATATTGTGGACATAACCGTGTATATCCCACTGGAAGTAAATAATTACCCCTGCGTGGAGCTTTATGAAAACTTAAATTTGACAAGGAAATCACAGGGATTTTTTTACAATAGTTGTTATAATTACAGTTCTAAAAGACATGAGAAAAATACAAAAATCTTACAACTGTAGATAATGGGTGAATAAAATATTAAAATGCCAAAAACATATAAATAAAACAAAACATAATCCAAACCATACACGAGTTAAAATTATGGAGAAGTATCCAAGTTTTAGAAAAAATTGAAATACATAAAGAACATTAATAAAAATATGAAAGTATGTCATAGAAATGTCACAGATTTAATTTAAAGAAATAATTTTCAAAAAAATACTCAATACATGCTGTAGTAAATATATATTGAAAAAACAAGATAGTAAAAAATAATCTGACAATTAAACTTTAAAATTTACTTAATATTAAAAGGAATAAAGGAACATTTTAAGTTTAAGTACTGTAGCATATGTAGACTAACTAATAGAAAAGTAGTCCACCTATCTTATTCAGTCTTTTATGTTCAAACATCCTACATTCGAAAGTTTAGATATATTGTACAAACAAATTTTAATGATTGTTTGCAGGCTGGAAAAAAGTTGCCAGTTAACAAAATCCTTCATTCTATAAATTTCTAAGCAATACAAGGCTGTACCCAGTACAATTTTTTAAACAAACAAGAGTTAGTATATGTGAAAGAAATTATATCCATATACTCATTGTACATGCATGATTTTTTAATGATTTTTTTTTCTATTTGTGTTTCTTTATATATTTTTGGGAGAGCCATAAAATAATGAAGATGGTCACGTAATGAGTGGGGATAGGGATTTCCCCCACAAAAATAGTTTTAATAAGACCAAAATTTTCCACTGGACATAAAACATACATTTTATTAAATTGTAATGTGTTATTAAAATAAAGCATGTACAATGATATCTTTAACAATTTTGTAATTTTCATAAACATTTCCAATTTGCAAAAAAATGAAAGAAATAAAAACACTGCAAATTATTTAACAATAAAGGTAAAAAAGAAATTTAAAATATTTTTTGCTAAATAACATCATTTCTTTTTATGGAAAGAAAAATTATGTTTGGATATTTAAAACTCTCAAATCAATCAATAATTAAAGACTTGCAAACTTTTGATGGACTAATACTAAGTATTTAGTTATTGATTTTGATTATTTAATGGATGTTAATAGTAGTAGAATTTAAAATCCCCCAATATATAAAAATCCAGGGTTTCTGTAGAAGTAAAAACGGCCAACTCAGCGCACATCAGCCCTATTTGATGATGGAGGCACTTTCGATTCAGTTTGCAAATGATAAAAAGGGTGGTGACTTCATGGAACTTCGGGGGGGGGGGGGGCCCCCCCAAAANAAACTATTTATTTCATGAAGAGAATAGTTCTGGGAGGTTTGTTTAGTCATAAAAATGTATAGCAATCAGAATGCAAAAATTTGCTTTAAATGTGTTATTTGCCGAGAAATTGGCTTTAAATGTGTTAAAGATTTTTGGAAAAAAATATCATGGAACTAATGGATACTAGGAACTAAAGTCGTGGTAACAATAATGGTACACCACTCCCTTTTGACAACTTCATGGGCTGCTTACATTTGTGAACTGTCATCCCTTAAGAGGAAAATCCTAAGTTATTTTCTTCAATTCCCAGCTGATGATCTTAGCTATTATCTATTCACGTAACTTTCATATTTCTTGCCATAGACCCATGTATTGATCTGCCGCTGCTCTACGCGTGTCATGCTGACATCAGTTGCGCGACTGTCGTGTCAATATAGTTGAGAATGTAGATTTTCGTAATTTCAATGATCCACGGCGTACTACTTCCTGACAGTTAAGATAAAAATCATATTGTGATTTGAATTGTTTTTCTCTGATGTAGCCGACTGACTTTGACATCTTGGTTAAATTAAATATGACTTCTATTACAGACTTTAGAGGTCGATGTAAGTTCGGTGCAGTTCGGTAGCTCCTCGTCCACGCAGCGTTCACTGTAGCTAATATTTCTAAAACTCGTGGGAATGCAATGATAAAACGCCGCATTTAGCTTGCTGCATTCCTGAGTGTAATTATCATGTGGGCTCAGTTGCTAGTGTGTCAGGAGGTGTGTTAAATTATGACAATCTGAATAACCTTACGTGAAAATTCTTGTAATAGCCCACAAAACATGGCCGGCCAGCCAGCCCCAGACATGCGGAGGTGCAGTGAAACAGGATGCCGGTTTAATGGGAAATTAAATGGTGAAGGCAAAACACCATTCTTAATCGGTGTAGCTGGAGGCACTGCTAGTGGAAAGGTGAATACTTGGATGAGTGCTATCTTCTTGTTCATGTACTTATTTGCATTATACTTGCTTTCAGTCCACAGTATGCAAACGTATCATGGAGAAGCTGGGACAAGTTGATAAAGACCACACGGAGAGACAAGTAGTGTGTATTAGTCAAGACAGCTTTTATAGAGAACTTACAAGCGCAGAGAAGGCGAAAGCTGAAAAGGGGCTGTTCAATTTTGATCATCCAGGTTTGTTTTCAGATCTTAAAATTCTAAAATTAAGGTTAATAAATGGGAAACATCCTCTTGAGAAAGCAAATCCTCTACTGTTATATCCATCTGAAAATCTACTTTGGATTTTAAAAACCCTTCTCTATGAGATGAAGACCCTTTGGTATCTTAATACAATAGTAATCTCTGTTCACCATAATGTCAAAAACTATGTTTCAATAGAAAAATAGTCAATTTAAAAATGAATTTGTGTATCACATGTTCAGCTGTAACCTTAACACAGATCAGTGCAATGTGTATATAAGTGCATTGTGAAGATGACTTATATTGCTAGCGTACAGTATTAACAAAATGAGAGCAATGAACGAGGCTTTATAAGAATACAGTTAAGAAGGAAATACATTTTTACTATTATCTGAAGTGCTGCTGAAAAGAAACTAAATCACACTACTGTTCACTGGCCTATGCAACCAATGATAACTTAATTCTTGTAAGAACCAGGTTAAAATATATTTTATTGTCAATAAAGCAGTTACAAACTTTGTGTGACCATGTGGTAGGTAATAAACTAATTTGTTCTCCAGAAACAGGCAAGGAACCATTTCATCTGTTCTGATTGAGGACCCTAAGGCAGCGATGGATGTAATATTTCTAAATACACAGATTTCTTAAATTATTTGTTATCTATTTGTTGTTCCCAAAATTGTAGTTGTTAGAATCTGTTCAAATGTGATAAAAATAATAAAAATATTGATGACATTCCCATCTATTTCTAAATCTGATGATGACAAGCCCTAAAGCCCCAAGGGGGAAAAAAATTCTAAATCTGTCTCTACACGAAGGAAAATCCAGGCCAGAATGTAGCTACAGCAGTAATTTACACAACTGTACAAATAGATGTAATGTATTATAAATAATAAGAAAGAAAAGAACAAGCATAAGAAAATTGTAATTTAATCAGTATGAAGATTACACAATCAGTAGCATGATAAAGTATGAGAGGAGTTAGCAACTCCTGGCAATAATGAGAATCCTATAAAATACTTTTTATTAAAACTCTTTAATTTCTATTATTAAAATATTTTTTTTAACAATATAGAAGCAATGTTGCAGTAGGAAAAACAACAATAAATTGATGAAATTCAGTGAATCCTTATGAAAAAATAAATTATTTTTTTAAAATCTGAAACTGCTTTCCTGGAAGCAATTTTACTGTTGAAATCTCTGTTCCCGATGCATCAGAAAAGGTATGTTCTGGGGGAAGTGGTGAAGTTGGAAGGTGTCAATTCTGACAGTACTGGAAGCTATCTACTTACTCAGGTTCTGACTAATTTCTTCTGAAGTTCAAAGGGAATATTTGGCTTTAAGGGACAATAATTCATAGTTTCAGCATTAATTAGCATTGTACTCATATTTCAGTTTATTTAATTTAATTTTTCTTTAAATTTCTGAGGCATGTTACAGCTTTCTGTTAAATTGTTCCTTTGTATTTATAAAGATTTAATTTATTTGATGTAAAATTGTTGGATGAAAACAAACGGCCAAAGTATAGCATATGGTCCAAAGAGGGTTCGAAAAAATGATTAATGTCATAATACTACAAATATTATTACGGTTCCGAAAATATAAGCCGTATTCTTCGCTCTTCATATTTACGGTAGTTATAAAGAAATATTGTTCCGCACTATTTTCTTCTCTCCGCCACCGTTTATGTTAGTATGTTAGGGGAATGTTAATTATAATATGGCTCGCGACAGCGAGCCATGAACAATTATAATGAACAATGATGTTAGGTTAGCCATGAACAATGATGTTAGGTTTGTTAGACCCGGCGATTTAGTTTTAAGAAAANGATGGAGGCGATGGTGGAGGTAGCAGGACTCGCGGAAGGATATACGAAGAATAAGGTTATTTTTCTACGGCGTTGGACCGTAAGGTAGATTTGGACCCCTGGGAGACATATTGGACCACTGTACTAATTCTTACCCTGGCTTACTAAGAACTGTTAATATTTGAGCTATGAATTCAAGTTCTAGTGTATGGAGCGGCAATATCTCAATTTTTCTGAAACGGTGGACTTGTCCCTTTCATTTCCTGTGGTGTTGATGGATAAAATGTAAATATTTTTGTTGAGTGTAAAGCAGAATCAATTGTATTAATCTTATTAAATAAATAAATTTAAATAAATTTATTGTCAAAAAACAGTACAAACTGCGTATGACCACGTGGAGGAAAAAAAAACTAATTTACTCTCCGGAAGCAAGCAAGGGACCATCCCATCAATTCCGATCAAGGGCCCTAAGGCAGAGGCGGATTCAAAAAATTCAGCAAAAATTCCTAGATAAGATAAAAAGTTAGCTGCGAGTTATAATACTAATAGAATGTCAATATGTTTGTAATTTTAAGCAAAAAATTACATGTAAGTTATTATCGAACTATAGATTATTCTGAGTATAGTGCTTAAAAATTGAAATAACACTAAATTCACGATTTATTGTTACAATAGACCCGCCCCTAGACAAAGCCTAGAGAACCTGTATGATAAATCCGCCTCTACCAGAAGGAAAAACGGAGAAAAACTCGGGCCAGGATTCATTAACAGAATTTATGNGGATACTTTATTTTAGTTGTACTCTAAATGTTATTGCTTTTGGTTTAGATGCTTTTAATGAGGAATTGATCCTTCAAACACTTAAGGATATCCTTGCTGGAAAGAAATGTGGAATCCCAGTTTATAATTACAGAACTAATTCAAGGTAAGTACTACCTTATTTATATCTCTTTTGGCCTGGTTCTCTTATGAAGTTTGTTACTGAAGGACATAAATGCTGTAGCCATTCAAACAAATGAATATTGAAACTGTTTCAACAATATTGGTGTGTGTTTATTTGTTATATTTTCAATTCTTTTCTTTCAATTAGTAAGTGGGACAACACTTTAACTATCTAGTTAGTTAAAGAGCGATGTCACATTTCTTGTCCTCTAAAATCTTATTAGAAATCTGGGTTTCTGTTGTTAAACATTTTGTTTTATACTAATTCGTTCATTTACTTGGAACACCCTCCAAGAAGCTTAAATTATTAAAATTTTGAAATACTTTGAGATGCTAAAGTTAAGAGACAACATGGTATTTTTACAGCACACTTTATATGTATTGTATATGTTTCTCCTTGGGACATACTCTCATCTTTTAACTTCTGTTTACAGTATTTCTCTTCCAAGACTCTCGAAAACTCCCTTAAAATAGCTTGCATAAATGTTGCATTCTTTTATATTAGTTTATGAAGTTTCTTGAGGGTGAGACTTTCTTGAGATACCAACTTGTTCTTCATTGCATTTCATAAAATCCTGTTTAAATGATCTCATTATTTGTCAATTTGTATAATATATTGTGTTTGAGAATAGTGTATTGTCGAGAGTGATCTGATCAATTTTGTAATTTTGTTGTTAATTTTCTTTTTAAATGATTTATTGCATTTCTTTTAGGAGTGAAACTCAGTTTCAAGTTATTTATCCAGCTGATGTTGTGCTATTCGAAGGAATTTTGGTTTTCTTCTTCCCAGAAATACGTGAACTTTTTCATATGAAGTTATTTGTTGACACAGATTCTGACACAAGATTAGCTCGAAGAGGTATGTGTGTATGAAGTGTGTTCATGCTTCAAGTGATGTTTCTTTGTCATGAATTTAAGAGTTATGTTGTTACTTGAAGGACTTTCATTACTATCAAATTACTTAATACAAAAAGTATTTCCTTTTATGTATTAAGTGATGTTCTTGTTGATGTTGGTAAGAGTCAAGTATCAGTTGGCTAAACTAATCTTTAAAATTCACTTGCTCCAATTTTTAGTTTTTGTTGCTATTGTTGTTGTAATTAAGAATGTCACGTGACCAAGCTACACTCAGATTTATTCATTATAAAAATAATTTCAAGTAATTTTTAGTAAACTAATTTATAGACTTTTAGTAACGAATTTGATAAGTGAATTTAATTTGTTAATTTTATGAAATTTATGGGAAAAATTTATTTTAATAAATCGTTAAATATTTGTTTTCTTAACTTTTAGTATTATTTTACTAGGGGACGGAACAATGCTTACATTTACTCAATATAGGAATATTTTCAATTAAATTTTTAATAAAGAATTCTTATTTTACTGATGAATCATAATTTCTTATAATATTGATACTAATGACTATCCGGGTGTCACGGAGCGGCGCCTTGCTTCTGGGAAATGTGTCATTTATCATTTCACTTATCTGTAGCGTGTGTTGTTCAGTGCTTCAGCATGAAATATTCCATAGATGAGTGCAATGTCATGTCTTTTAGTTGAGTGTCCAATGGATGTATCTAGGGCAGAAGGGAGGGAACTGTGTATTGTTCACAGATGAAAGCCAATTTAAACTTAAAATTATTGCTCGTATAATAAGAGTACGATAATTCATGTGGGATGGTTGAGCTGTTCATCCTTTAATGCCATTGAGTTTTCTTTTTTGTGAAATTTTTATGTAGCCTTGAGGTACTAGAGAGTATGATCACTAACGTGGAGGAATTTTATTCTCATATTAATCGTGTAGTGTTACTTAAATGAAGATTTTCTTGGAATCTGTGCTTCTGTAATAAACTAAATTATTATTTTCCGTGTGAGGAGTCTGTGAAATCTTTTGAAAAAGTTAATTGGAAAATTGTTGTTTCTTAGATTCTTAGATTATTTATCATTTTAAGTGCTGCTAAGTCTTGTAAGACTATTCTTCATAAACAAATACTATCTAATTATTGTGTCTAAATAATTAAATACAAATTGATTGTACTCTGTAAAAACATTTTTGGAAACGTGCAGTGGAGTCACTTCATGAAAGTATTGTTGATGGTTGTTTGGTCACACACTGTTGTTCCTCTGTCACATGACGGATGCTGGCGTTGCACGGAGGAGGGAAGGGAGAACGTCTCGAATGAAGCACCGAGTGGAGTGTGTTTGTGGCTGACCAAACTCAAGCTATACTTTGTACTATTAATAACCTCTCTTAACCGGTCTGGTCGGGACCGAGAACCTGGCCAGTTACCGATTTGGCTGGTTAATCCAAGACTCCCGTGAAAAATCGGTTTGCATACTGAGAGTCTACAATTTCATCAGGTTATTACGAATAAACTAGCAAATGAGATGTCATTACAACTCATTTTAATGTACTGTGTGTAGATACACAGACCTATGTAAATGAACACAAAAAGAAATAGAATCGTACAAAGAGAGACTCTAAAGCAAGAGGAGACTCAAACTGGGGAAATTCCTCCCCCTCCCTCATTCTGCCCCACTCAGCACAAACACAATAGACACATGGCTAATGTCGTGTCATCCCGTTTTACTTTTCAGGAACTTTGCAGCAAAGGTCTGTCAAACAATCATAGTTGGAGTCACTATCTGCCTGCTGTTATATACTGAAAGAGAAGGAAAAGAAACTTTTTCATTTATAGGTCAGTCAAGCAACTCCGAAAATGTGAAACCCCAACCCTACTAATAAAAGATGAAAATGGTACCCTGGCCCGTAAATATGAAGACAATGCAAACATCCTGGTTAAATACTTTAATGAACTCCTGAATTGCAAGGAACCAACAGAACTCCTTAACTTGGACATCAACACCCCAATGAAAACACCACCAGAAAACATCGATTCCCCCACAATAAGAGAAGTTTATCGAGCACTGAATGAGATGAAAAATTACAAAGCGTCAGGAGAAGATCAGACCTTTGTAGAGACCTAGAAATATGCAAGAAGATCAGCAAAAATCACCCTTCGTCAACAGCTTGTCAACATCTGGATTAAAGAAAAGCTACCAATGGACAACAGCCATCATCCACCTACTGCATTAAAAAGGCAGCCAAAACATACCCTAACAAGTACAGGGGAATCTCACTCCAAGATGTAACATAAAATTCTTTCACGAATCATCCTTAACAGAATCGGGTTGCAACTGGAGAAAGAACTAGGAGAATACCAGGGGGGTTTCAGACCCTGGAGGAACTGTCCTGATCAGATCACGAGTCTCAAGCTGATAATGGACTACAACAGGAAGAGGAATAGAGATATGGTGATAACATTTATAGACTTTTAAAATGCCTATGACTATCAACAGGGAGTCTCTGCTAAACATTTTAAAACACCTTGGACTGCACCCCAAATTAATAAACATGATAAAACTTACGCTCACAAACACCAAGTCAAAAGTGAAGTTCAAGGGTGAATTGTCGGAACCATTTGATATCAAAACAGGACTACGCCAGGGTGATGGACTCTCACCTCTAATGTTCAACTGTGCTCTAGAAATGGTAATGAGGGAATGGTTTAAGAAATACCCCCCAAAAATTAAAATAGGCANCAACTGTGCTCTAGAAATGGTAATGAGGGAATGGTTTAAGAAATACCCCCCAAAAATTAAAATAGGCAGAGAAATAAAAACAAATTGCCTTGGTTTTACTGATGATTTGGCATTACTAGCAAATGACATAGATGAAGCAAAAACTCAGATTTCAGAACTTCAAAACATTGCAAATAAAATTGGCCTCAAAATATTTGAAAAAAACAAAAATTATGCCCCCAAAACCGTCTTCATTAAAAGAAATAAAGCGATGTTGATGAGCCCTAAAGCCCCACCCAAAAAGAAAAAAAGAAAAAGAAGTAAACATATGGTAATAGAGTCAAAATTGTAACCCAATTCAAATACCTCTGGGAGATAATAACAAATACCCTAAATGAAAAATAAGAACAAACAGTCCAAATAAGAACAAACAAACTAACTAAAGCACAAAAAGCAGAATCTACAGAGAGAGAAAAATGCCTATTCATAAATGCAAAAATTAAACATTACAATAGTTATAAAACCAAAAGCCACTTGTGCAGCAGAAACACACTTCCACCTGAACGGACATTCAAAAACTGATAAATTATAGAAGATCGAAAGAAGAATTGGAAGAACCTGCATCAACAAAAAATATCAGAAAGACAGAGTGGCGGATATTGCCCAAGAAAGTTTGTGTACAAAGAATTGGAACTCATTAGTGATACCATGTGTAAGAGGAGTTTGGGATTCTTTCGACACACAATGAGAATGCAGGATTTGAGAGTTCTGAAACAACTGGTACAGTACAATCTCAAGTCAAGAAATAATGCGACAGGATGCAGGTGGATTAGAGAAGTCGGGGAGAATTTGTAGGAAATTGACCTCACACCAGAAGACACCATAGATAAGAATAAATTTAAAAACAAAATCAAGAATATCCGCTTCACACTCACAAGAAACAAAGTCACAAACCGAAAATTTTCAACACAAGAAAGAGCTCAAACATCAGAGCATATGAAAAAGTATTGAGCCTTCAAAGACGACTAGATAATGGACTGACTAAAGTGATCCTATGTGGTTAAAAAATTAGAAGAAGGCCAGTCAATAAGGGTTCTACTGTACTTGGTTTCCAAAATCACATTTTCTTGACTAAGATATTTTTATGAAACAAATTTGCGTAAAATTATTGTTGAAAGAAAAAAATTGCTGAATCATTTTAATTATTTGTGTTTCACTTAAATCTTAGTTGTGCTCATTCCTCAATAAAGTTGTTTCATTAGGATGAAATGGTCCTCTTTTCAGTCCCAAGAGATATCAAGGAGCGAGGAAGGGATTTAGACCAAGTATTGAACCAGTACATGAATTTTGTGAAGCCAGCTTTTGAAGAATTTTGCTCTCCAGTAAGTGGTGTCCTATTTTTGTGCATGTTAACTGTAACTCCTTGTCACAAATGACTATTATTATTTATCAACCTTTAATTTTATTAAATTATAGAAAGTGTATATATTTTTATTTTTGTACTGTATTTATCTTGTTTAGTGTAAAAAGTTTTAATGTATCACCTAACTTATAATGTATTTTGAAATATATTTTGATTTCATTCATTTTAGGTGAATAAAGTAAAAAATCAGATATCAAGTCACTGCCTTAGTAAAGACGGTTTTTGTTGGATGTTCTATTTAACTGACACACTTAATTACATATCTGGATTCTTTCCAGTTTTCTAATTGTAATATTATTCAACATGTAACAGACATGAATAATCTTTCCATTTAAAACTATTCAGATATAATTTATTAAATTAAGCTTCTTGAAATAATTTTGTCAGTCTTATTGCAGTACATCTGCAAATATGTAAAATGTATTAAAAAGGTTCATTTATGTGCAATACTTATCAGGTACTTTCATTTATATTGGTGTTAGTTATAAACATGTTAAAAATAATTTTAAATCGAAGCAGTAGGTTACTTAAAAGTGAACAGCACAGTTGATTATGTCAAACTTTGTTGTCAAAAACGCTATTGCAAACTGCGTATGACCACGTGAGGGGCAATAAACTAAGTTACTCTCCGGAAACAAGCAAGGAGTCACCCCATCAATTCCGATCAAGGGCCCGTGTGCAGTGGCGGATTTAATATTTACAAAAGAAATTATTTAATAAATACATACTGTTTTCCATTATTTATTCAAAATAAATTGTAGATATTAGTGCAGTAAACATTCGAGATTAATGAAACAAAAGTATTAATGACATTTCCGTCCAAGGAAAAGCCGCTACTACCAGGAGGAAGACCCGGGCCAGGAGGGGGCTAATGCCACGAATATACAATGAGAGGAAACAAGATAAATACATATGAATTATCAACATGGTTCAGCTGAAATTCAAATGGGGCCTAAACTTATTATGCTGGAAAGGAGAATGGTGCACATACGTCTAATACCCCTAGCTAGTATCATAAAATAATCATCATAAATACTATGTGTTCATAGTGAACAGTTAAGGACATAGTATTTTTGAACCACATTGTGGGATGGTTATTTTAAATGCTCATTTGACATATTAAAAAGCATAAGACTCGGAGTAAAATTAAGTATTAAAATAGAAACGCTACTTAATGCTCACTTATAGTATTGTGAAAGTGTGTATGTTAACTTGATACGAGGCTATTAGAATTTTTCTTCTTTCGAAAAGGTCAGACAAGTGTGAAGAAATTTGCTTTTGTTAAGCTCACATAATGGCTTTTAATGGCCAACTTTGTTTAAATTCAGTCTGTTGTCGTTGTTTCTACCATTACTCGGCAACAAATGGCATAACAAAGGACTGTTAGCAAAAACCCAGAATAAGCTACAGATATCATGTTACTTAGAATTTGAGGTAGAAATGTTTCTTGGGTTGTTTGATTCATGCTATTAATAATAAATTGTGGGAATCACTTGCTATCAATCATCAATTGACAGATGAGGGTTGTGCTTTTTTGTTTTTGTACTTAAGATGATTTGTGTTCAATCTTCTCGTTCACCAGCCTCTGCCCTGATTCCCTAATCCTATGTAGATCTATTTCGTAACTTGTTCTCCAAATAATTGTATCATCTGAGATTTGGGTGGCGATAGACATTTCATAGTACACTGTGGTCACTGGTGAGAATCGGTGAAGATCACATTTCTTGTATTATAAGCACTCGCTTCTTACTGTATTTACCCAAATATAGTCTATATTTGGAGTTTAGGGTGTAGAAACTGCCAATTCAAAGGCGATTACAGGAGGAGAAGTTGAACTGGATCAGTTAGCTTTTCATTTTAAAATACTTACCAGAGCCAAACATTTCACACGGAATTTTGAATGAGCATTTTCCTTCAGAAAGACTTTGATTTTCGATTTTGCCTACTTCAATAAGGGGGGACTATATTCGGGTAAATACGGTAACATCACCTGCCTATACTGTATGACATGGACATGCATGTTGCTTTCAGAGGATGTATTTATTTTTGAAGGGAATTTTCATAGATTTTGTTTTCCTTTCAGACAAAAAAGTACGCTGATGTTATAATTCCTCGGGGAGCTGACAACACAGGTAAAATTAAAAAATACATCTCGTCTCTTTAGTACTATTCCTTCATTCATCAGTTACTTAAAGTACAAATATGAAATTTTAAAAGTTAACTAATGAAGTGAATAATTTTACGTATATTTCATATATTATCTCTAAAAAATTTCGTGAATATATTGAATTTTGTTATTCTTATTCTTAATATTATATGAGTTAATGTAGTTGTCAGTCTTTCATTGGTTTGGAAGTAAAATTTTCTTCTTTATCTCAGTTTCTTATTACTTGGATTTAATTGTTTGGAATGCCTATTTGTCGTATTAATGGCTTATAATTTCTTTTCACTTGATTGCATCGTCAGAGCTCCATTTCCAGGCATTAAGATGAATAGGGAGAGACTAAATTTCTTTCTGTGGCATCTTGTGTACATTATTGCACCTTATTCACTTCCTTCTTCAATAAATGAAAGCGGAGACTAGAATTTTAAATATTTTATCCCCTCCCACATCTATTATTCATTACTAAATAATTTTTTTATTCTCTTAATTTTATTATTATTTTTAAAAAAATTATATCATTTAATATTATTTAAATTGTTATTCTTTTGGCCTATTTGTAGCAAATAATTAGAATTGCATTTTGCTGTCTATTTTGTTACGGTATATAATAATTCCATCAAGATCTTTTTTCCCATTACCTTGGTTTGCTCATAAAGAGGTCTTGTTTGTTTCATCAATTTAATATAGACATGTACATTTAATGTTTGCAGTACACAGATTGCTATGCATAAAATATTTCTAATTTTCTTCAGCCCTCACAAAATTCCTTTTTAATTCCTTTAACTTTACTCTCATAATACCTTTTATCTTATTGGTGACGTTATAATTATGCTATATGTTTGTCACGATTTTAGTTACTGTTTTGAGATGAAAGGTATGTCTTTGATACTAACAAGGAAATTTCACTAGATAATCCGGTTTTTAAGCTTTGTAATATAAAAAGCATGTTGTGTCCATTCAAGTCATATACATTGAGAGAGTGATTTTATTTGTACCTTTCCCCAGGTTTTTTGGTTTTAAAATACTTTTTATAGTGAAGTAATAAAGGGATGGATATCATTTTGTCCACTTTCTGAGTTAGTATGGTGCTATTGGTTGTCCTCTCTAATTTACCAGAATTTCCTTCGGGATAACATCTGAATGACATTAAGACAAATGTATTAAACTTCTTACTTAATGTTCATTTAAGGAATTAAGTCGGGCAGTTATTTTAATTTTTAAGTTTTTATCTAAGTTAAGTTTATATTTTAAGTTAAGTTTTTTGTTTGAAGTTTCTTCTTATTTAAGTAATTTAAGTATCTTAATTCATTCATCTGGTGTTTGGAGAATGTTATAAAACTTGTGTTGTTAGAGTCGTAGATATCACCTTATCATGTAAAAAAATGATTATCCAATTTTGTGCAATTTTAGTGAGGAAAACGTAAAATTCCGATTTTGCCTTCTTGTATTCTTTGTAATCATTTCAACCAATAACTGTTTGAGCAAATTTGGTTGAGACCGGTTGAAGAACTGAAATTAATGTGGAGCTTGTTTTGTGGAGAGTAGTTGTGTACCTGGTTTTAGATACAATTACCAATGACAAGTATAAGTTACCAAGATGCTATGTAGTATGAAAGAAAACTTAATAAAAAAAATCTGTTATCTGTATGAATTAATATCCAAACTTCGTCACACAAATGGATAACAATTGTACTCATAATCATCACCATCGTCGTCATCATGACAGACTCGAAAGAGTTATGTAGTGAATGGAAAGGGATATTAAATCTATATGAAATTATAATATGCAAGTTGGAGAATTACTTTTAATGCTTCTTGTGCCAATTCTATTATTTCTGGGAAATGATGAAAACAATATTGTCATTGAAAACGTTCAAGTGCAGAAGTTATTTATTTAAATCCGTTATTTGATCATTTCTTTCCTTCCTTGTTGAAAACTGAGTAAATCTTGGACTGAGATCTATAGTTTCTGTAAAAATGTGAAATGAAGATTTGAATTTCTTTGAATGACTAGAGTTTTCATCATACTGTGGGCTGTCTGTCTCTCTGTCTGTCTCTCTCTCTGTCCTTCTCTCTCTCATTCCCCTTGATGCCAGAAAGAGAAAGAGAGAGAAATGTTGTCTAATTCTGTGCTCTGCTTGTTATTGTCTTGCAGTGGCCATTGATCTGATAGTTCACCACATCTGGGACATATTGCATGGCGTCATGAACCGCAAGACAGGAGCACAGCGTCGCGCTAGCTCTAGCTCCGACTCTCTTAGCCGGTAAACCCACCTGGGCGAGTGCGGCGTAACAGCTGCTTGCTTGCTTGCTTCTCAATGCTCTAGGAGGCGAAAAGAAAGAAAGAAACAAAGAAACAAAGAAAGGGATTGTCATTAATCTGCCATTAATTGTGTTTATTATCCCTTGTAGAATGTTAGCTTTCTTTGACTTTGGCGGAACACCTCCTTTCCGATTGAATTCTCGTTTCAGTGGCACGTTAACGTAATATTTCTCTGCGTTGTTGCATTCAAGTTAATAAAAAGTCAATAGTTACGTTTTTCAATAGTTTCTTTGTCTCAAGATGCATTTATCTTCTACTTGCATTTGTGTGTAAGAGAGCCAAACTCCGTTGAGAGTTGCTTAAGTACTTCCAGTTGCGTGGTTTGAATTCCCGTTTTCTTATAAAGCTTTCACTTTACTCATTGACGTACAAAAACTGAAACTATGTTAATCTCTCTCTTCTCCGTGTGTCAATTAAGTGGAGTGGTAGTATTTTTATATGTATCTTTTTGCAATCAGGAATTTGTTGTAATGTTTTGTTTCCACATTGTTCCTGATGATTCGTTACAAAAGAAAGTTGGTCACTAATTTATTAAAGATATCTGTCCCCCCCGTAATGTCCTTAAAAGTGTTAATTGCAATTGATTTAATTTGTGATCAATGAATTTCACGAAAATGTGCAAGTTTTGTTATGTCATAAGAACAATCTGTGTGTTATTGAGAAGGATTTCCTTCAAAAAATATATCATTTTTATTATGTGTTTTATATTTCTTTGATTGTAAATCAAGTGTTTTATAATTTTGTGAAGTTTAAAAACTAGAGTAACAACAGCTGAAATTGTTGTTCAGATTCCTCAGTATTATGCATTTATGTTGAGAAAAAATACATGTTCAACATGTACTCGAGTACATATTTTTCTAAGTAGGGCAGATGAAAATGACCTGGAGACTGACACTTTTTTTAAAACAGTTTTGTTGAAAAAATATTTATTAAAAGTTTTCCACATTTCTGTACTATGTTTTGGCATACATTTTTTTAATGTTCAAATGCCAATATAGCACAACTGTTTTTTGTGAATAAACTTAATTAGATGAGGATATGACTTGCAAAGTTTATCTTGAAACATCTTTTTTTGAAATCCTTTCAACAATATGTACATTTTTGGTGTTGTTTATTAAATATTATTTTCAATTCAGTTACTAACAATAGAATTTTTGTTAAATGGGTATTGTGTATTGATATGTTGTAAAATTGTTTTTACTTGTGTAAAGAATTTGTTTCTGTAATATGAGCTTTAACACTAGTTTTAGTTAGTATGTTAATACTGCATACTTTAAATTCCATGTAGTTCACCAGTATTAACTAACTGCATAATGAGTAGTTCTCTGTGTTGTGAAGGGAATAAAACTTCAGGCAATCTACTGGTATGTGGTCCTTTATGTTACTAATTTCTCTAAAAGATGCCAAAAAAAGAAATGAATTAATAACGGACAATGTGGAGCATTCTATAGAAGTGCTATATGTATTCACCAGTCAAAACTTCAAGATTAAAGTGAATTAAGAGTTTATAAGTAGCTGAAGTGAAAAATAATTAAACACTTTAAGAATCTCATGTTTTAAATACCTTATTTTCTCTAGAGAAGAAAATCTTGATTTATATAAGATCAGTTAATTAATCATGTTACATGCTAAATGAATTCACTGTCTTTGTTTTAAGTGGTATTAACTTCTTTTATGTTGCACCTATTATCTTCAGAAACTCACAGAAAGTTAAGTGAGGGATTGTATTAAACAGGGTAGCACTTTACTGTATCTTAATTTCTTTATATTTGTTGTCATAGACATTGCAACATTGCATTAATAAGAGGTGTCGGAGGTAAATTTCTCTGTCCATTAGGATTTTAAGAAATCTCCTTTTTGTGTTAGAGTAGAAATACATATTGTTATAAATTATTTGGGAACGGTTGCTGTGAAGTTGTCACAACAAATAATTGTACTATTCACTTTGATATGAATTAAATATTTTTGTAGAAAGATTGAATGGTTTGAGATCTTCCTTGTCAAGCAATGTTACCTCATGCATTTGTGTTGATCCAAGTGTCTTTTTGGAAAAGATATTTCCATTTGTATACTTTGTACAATGTATTCATATTATATGAAGTAAATTTTCCATATTTTTCTTTCTTTCTACTTCTACATTTTGGGTAACCAAAGGGACTACTATTCTCCATAGCATCTTGTGTACTTATGCATTTCATTTGTAATTAAGAACTGATGTAGATTAATTAAGAATTTGTTCGACATTTGTTAGTTACCTTGAAGCTTTATTTTTATTATTTGTCTTCACGTTTCGTTGTTTTTTGAGGTGAGTAGAATTTTGAACTGTTCTTCATGTGAGTATTTGCGCCACGATATAAACAGGCATCACATCAAAACATCAGCCACTTTTATGATTTATAAACTAACTCTGATAAATTAAATTACATACTCTAAGACTGAGTTATGTTGTGGCTTTCTAACAACTATTTTGAATAAGCACTGAATAACAAACAGCATTTCTGAAGTGAACTCGAGGGCTAATGTGTTGACTGAAATGATGAAATTGAGTTACTCCACTGATATGACCTGGTACATATGCACTATCCTTTTGAAAAGTTTTGGTCAATGAGAAATTTTTGTAACGGCCATCAAATTCTGCTCTCGCACTAGCGTACTATTAGGNGCTAGCGTACTATTAGGGAAGTAGTTTCATAAGTTACCTTTCACATTAAATATCTTGAATGAATTGTGCAGTGAACTGCTTATTGCTTCTTAATGTTCAACTGAGATTTCACAATCATTTGAAGGGTGCATTAATGACATTTTAAATTTGTCTCTATTCTTCATTTAGTTAATCAGGATTAATAATATTTATTCAGCTTAGTGCTATGAATAAAAAAAACACCTGCTCAATTAATTGGTTTTGTTGGTCGTGATTGGTCAGTTCTAGTTCTGTGATTACAATTCTTGCTTCCAAACTATGAGAAACTTTATTAATCAACTGCACTTACTATTAGTTCATTTTTTAACTTGTTTGTCAAATAGGTCTATATACTGTAGTTTTTATGTACTATTCTTGTTTCTTGAATTTACCCGTGTCATGACCATTTACTCAAAATACAATATTCCAATGCTATTTACGAGCGACCAAACCATTGACGAGTCCAATGTCTGTCTGATTTTATTATGAAGATACAACTAGAAGCTAAAGTAGATGTACCAGCTAGCCAACTAATATTTATTTAAATTTGTTGTTTTAATTTAACAACAGAGTTACTTTCACTCACCCAGCCTACAAAATCAAATTAAAAAATATGCTAAAATAAATCTAATTAAGTAACACAGGCATGGGCCTCTAATGAGTTGCTAACATCACTTTAAAATGTGTTTTGTCTTAGGACTAGGACACATTGTTTCATTACGTTAACAAATCTAATTAGGTGATCGATTCTGGAACCAAGAATGAGAAATGAGAACTGACCCACCTGTGGCTATTTACATATTCTTCACCAGAAGTGAAAGAACATTAGGACATAGGTTCTAAATTGTTCTTCAGGTATAAGCTTTCTTTTCAATTTTCTCGTAACTGGTGTTTGGTGGTTCATCCAAATTGCATGTCGGTATCATCAGTGTTGGTTGTGTCCTTGAAATGTTCTCACTGTTTGGGTGAATGGAATATAGCTTGGTCTGTATCAGCGCTGTCCGACTGCTGGCCTGCAGCTCTCAAAATACTTTTTATGGGCTAAAGGTTACAGTACATTTCACATCAAATGTTGAAGGACACAATTACATGTCAGAATTAATATTTGGCTCTGCATATCCATTGAGAGAGAGTAGGAAATAATGGTGCATTACTGTCTGGAACCATTTCTAACACTAAATATTTAACATTCCTTTTAATTTTTCCAGTTTGAAATAACACAAATTTGTTGAAGGAAAAAAAACCCGACCCATTTGTGTTACTTGTTGGGCAAAGATAAGTTGGACGTAGCAGGTCTATATTACTTTAGGTTGGGGGCTTAGATCTTCAGTGGAATTTATTGTTGAGGTTAACAAATTCTTAATGTAAAATGTATTTATTCCAAGATTGAATACAATCAGAGTTCGAGAGAGTGCTTGGGATACAGTCATATCAGTGCAGCGAGCAAATTTTTGCAAAAAATGATCTACATTCTTTGTATTCTGTGAATTTCAATAACATGGATCTGATGTATAAATTTCTAACTAAAGAAAAAGTCAAATTAGTTTTTAAAAAATGTATTTCCATTTTGTCACTTTATTATATTATCACACTGATAATACATTTCACTCCATATGGATGGTTATAAGTTAGTTATAGGAATGCAATATTTAATCAGTGTTTGTTTATACAAGTAATACTGAACCAATTGTAATAATCAAGTAATTTTACATGTGGCTATTTTTCCTCCTGTAAGTCCTGTTTTAAAATTAAGTTTTCATCTAGCATTATTTCAATGCTGTAAGGACACTATTCTGTTTATTTTCTCGGTGTGATTTTTTGCACAAATTCTTGAAACTTTACGAATGCTAAGATTTCTCAAAGGAGTTACTTAGAACAAAGTTGCTCTGACCCAGTTAACACATTTATTTGTGTAACTTGGCTGACATTCTGTATTTGTTCCAGTGGCTATAGAATTAATAGTCCAGCATATCCGTGATTTCCTCAACAATCGTGTAAGATCGGAAGAAGTTTTACCACCATCTCCAGTCCATGCTTCCTGGAAGCCCAATGCTGCGTCAGATGGCCATTTTACTCGACCACACTAGCCATACTTGTGGTAGCTGCTTGTACCTTATATTTTTAGGAGGGAACAGAAAATGTAGATATTTTTATTTGTTTGCTCCTTGGGATTTTAACACGGCACGTTTGATACAATATTTCAATAATTTATGATTGCAATAAAACATTTTCTTTTTAAGAATGTTATTGTTGCTTAGTCAGTTTTTCTAGTTAATTGTTACAGGAGAAATTTGAAAACTTTGTGCCTAGTGCCAATGTTTTCTGTAATTTTTGCTGTTTGAATTTTTGAAGTTCCTATTATTGTTTTTGACTAGTGTGACCTTGGTGCTGCTACATTTTAGAAATAATACTTGAGATGGCTAAAGTGTCTCGTCAATAATCTGTGTTATGCACTGCGGATTTTAATACTTGCTTTGATCGCATTGAGATTTCACTTCCTTAAATTAGTTTAGTGTAAGTCTTATGTGCAGTGAATCTCGATGAAACAGTAATAGTTTCTGGACATGTGATCTCAGCTTTTTACCTTGAGTTTTACTAACAGGTTAAATTGAAAAGGTATCTAAAAAATACTATTTTAATTGTAGTATTTGTTGTTACGAATTGTATATTTTATTAATTTGTTGATTATAAAATATATGTTTCTTTTCATGATATTTATTCCTCATGTTCATTACTTCTTTTGAGGTAGATACATGTTGAGATGAGAGATATGCTAAATATTTTTGGCAATAAATTATTGATACTTATATTTGTCTCCACTTTTCTATCTACTGCCTCATGCATTCAAATAATTGGATAGTCAGATATCCAATCAACGTAAAAGAATGTAAGAATTTTTTTAATGATCATTTTAAACATGTGAAATGAATTATCATTCATATAAAATCCAAACTTATCTTTGCATATTTTTTATTAATTTAATAGTCCTGTTATGTATTTAGTAGTATTATATATTTCAGTAATTATATTCCCTATACAGATCTCGAGTTATTTAATAATAATTTTGAAGTACTCATTTACAGCTTTAGAGGGACAAAAAATTATATTTTTTCAAACATTCTTGCTGTGAGTAATTGGAATGTTATTTTTAATGACGAAGTACTTAGTTTTATCTGTCTCTAAAAGTAAACACAAATTCAGTTGTATTTAAAAGTGTGGTACGGTGAATTTATCAGATTTCGTTCCATCCAATTACTGCACATTACTCCCAACATCTTAAAACATTCTTCTAATCAGGTGTACAACTAAAGTTTTTCTTTTCCTGTCTCAATTAATAAGTATCAGTGATTATGCACAATAATTTTGGTATTAGTGCAATAAGCAAGCACAAATATACAGTGTAAGAGTATTGTGCAGTTTGATTACAGTGATTTTGAGAACTTAGGAACTGAAGCCAAGACGTATTTTTCAGCGTAAAGTAATGTATGGGATGAGGAAATAGAAAGAAGAGAGACAGCTATGTGATGGGCAAAATGATGTGTGTACTGTATTTTTATGAGAAGTAGTTCAAGTTACCATTGACTGACTTAAGAAATTATTTATCTTGTGTTAAGTGTTACAATATATTTTATAAATCAAGCTTTCATAAGAAAGGTAATGAGTGATGGTTACACAATATGTAGAAAATGTAAAGAAAAATAAAAATAAAATTCTTTAGAAAAGTGTGTAAAGTTTGCTTTATTCCCTTTCTGAAAGTAGTAGTGTGTTTTTCTGTAAATATTTTGACATATTGAAAATTAAAAGATAAACAAATTTAGTCTGAACTATGCAGAGTTAATATCTCAAATATTACTATTCTTCTAATTAGAGCAAAATCTTCCTTTGAGGGAAGATCAAAATATTTTAAGTATGATATTCTTAAGGAATTTTATGTGCTTAAAGATGAGGTGAAATTACTAATTCACAAACATAGAAATCTCTTAGATTGCGGTGAACCTCACCGCCAGGTAACAGATTAATCATGTTACGTCGAATGAAAATGGGAGACGGGACCGAGATTCGAACCCGGGACCTTGAGCTCTGCGCGCTCATGCGCCTACCGACTGCGCCATCCCGTTCGCCTCTCGGGCCCCTCTACGAGACCACCTCAGAGGTCTTTGGGTTTCACAAGTTGAATGAGAATGGTAGACGGGCCCGAGAGGCGAACGGGATGGCGCATGAGCGCGCAGAGCTCAAGGTCCCGGGTTCGAATCCCGGTCCCGTCTCCCATTTTCATTCGACGTAACATGATTAATGAAATTACTAATACCATTCCACCAACAGTTACACTTAATGTTGGGGAAGGATTTACTTAGAAAAATTAAAATACCCACCTGTTGAACTTGGAAGATGCTGAAGTGTGTCTTTTAGCCATCAGTTATGTTCAGCTGATGATGGAAATAAAGTCTCCCAAAAACTTCCGGACAGTAAGATAAATTGAATAAAGTTCTATGCTTAAATCATGAATATTCATTGAATTGATAATTTATTATAATGAAGTGAATTAGAAGAGATTTTGAAAGTTTTCAGTTCTTCCCAATACTGTGTTTCTATTGTTCTATGAATATTTCCTGCTTAAAATAATGATTCTTTATGACCCCGTCTTGAGATTGAGGAGTTGAAAGCTTTTCTATTAGTGGTTTGGGATTTGTGTCCATCTTGTTCTTTATTAACAAGAAATTACTTCCATACTGCAGCTTATAATTTCTCAAGAAATTATTACAAAAAATGGCTCCGCTGTACATTATATAGATCTCAATTTTGAAATAATTTCAAGAAGTTTTTTACTTCTGATCTAAAACACTGGCAATAGAGTATTATTTGCTGACTTGGCAACTTTCTGCATTTCTAATATGGTGACCACTGGAAGTAATATATTTGTCGGCTAGAGTTCATGATGAGAGCAAAAACTCCCAAAACTTCTGCCAGTTCACATTTGAGTTTGTGGAATGGGTAAGCATAGCTAATTAAATTGTTGACATGATTTATGAATATTTTATTATGTTAACCAGAAGACACTCCTCCACAAATGAAACAAATTAATCCGTATCCCACCATGATGTTTTGGAATGCATTGCTGCAAATTGTGACAAGTTGAGAGACAACAGATTTATTTAGATCAGCACTGTCCAACTGCCGTCCAGCAAAACTTTTTTACAACCTGTGAATTATAGTGCATTTTATATCAAATTTTTCATCAAATGTTGGTGGGTACAACTTTCTGTAGTAAAGCTGTCAGAATTAATATTTGACATGGCATGTCCTCCGACATGAGAAAGTAGAAAAGTGTTTCTGGAGTTACCCCGTCAGACATTTCAATATGAAAACATTCTATTATAATAGTAAATACTAAAATACTTTTTAAAAATTGAAATATTGCATTACTAATATATTAATTAATATAACTCATTAATTTGATTCATCGGGCAACATTTTGACAAACTCCATTCCACGGCTGCCCGATCTAATGAAAGAGCAAAAAAAATGTCCCACAAGCTAAACATAAGTTGGACAGTTCTGTTTTAAATCTATCAACTTTAGTTTATTACTTCACGCCAAGAATATTTCACTCAAACGATGTTAATTCCCAAATGAAAGGTGGAACTTAACCAGCACTGGAAAACTTTTAAAGCAAAAAAGTCTCACTGAATGTTAGGGCAATCAGAAAGGTTGAATATTCTGTAATGTATTTTATTAAATAAATTTATTACCAGCAGGAAAATAAATATTTACATTGTTTACTTGGGTTGACACCCAAACTTAATAGCGACAATAATTCAAGTAATCTTTGAATAATTGACATGCATGAAAAAGTTTTAGATAGACAAATATCTCGCGATGCTGTTTCTCATAATTATATTTTATAAACCAAATCATATAAATAAACAAATTCAGAAATTACTAATGTAATTATTAACAGCTTAGCTATACTGCACATGGTAATCACTTCAAAAGGTTAAATTTGTTCTATCAATTACAACAAAACTTTTTAATTCATAAGCTAATGACCGAAAGCAACCCATAATCTCTGAAATAACAATTTCCACTTGCCATTTCATATAACACTCCACCGTATAACTAGATATTATAATCCATACATGTAAAGCATTGCCACTCAATTGTTCAGATTCAAGCAGTTCACAGATACATTGTTCACTTCCTGCTACAGTACAACATAGTAACAGAAAATAACTTCAAAACACTGACACCACCAAGGAAATTGTTTCTTCATTGGTAATAGAGTTCCAGGTTCATTCCATCATGAATTTCATCTGTTTTCTATTAAGAAAAATTAAGCACATACTTTATTTTGCTCTTGATAAGTTATCAAGAAACTTTCTGAAGTCTTGTGTTTAAACTTTAGGTATAGCATATGTCTGAAGTATTAAGATATAGGAAAGCTCTGATGAGGTTCTTTTATAACCCAAAAAATTACCCAAAATTTTTGTTAGTAGGTACAATGCGAAATGACTGAAATTAAAAATTACAGAACAAATAAAAACAATACAAAATTTTCTTTACTTTGCACTACTAGTGCAACCACAAACACTGATGATGGCAGATAGTGAAAGGGTCTGATGAGAAAGCTTCATGGAAAAGCCTAGATATGCAATGACAGCCAAAGAAAATGAGAAGGATCAGGTGGTCAAGCAGCATGAGCAACCAATTATCTCCCGCAGTAAGCTTTTCAATAAGTGGAACCCCTATAGAAATTAGACCCACCATCGACGCTAAACTCCGTAGCTGATATAATTTATTAACCGTCATTATGAAATCATATGACTTTCATCCCAGAACTGTCACAAGTAAAATTAACGTTTTGTTTTAAAATTTTGAATAGTTCCTGTATTTAGAAATTACAATACATACATGTGTTTGAGTTTATTCTATTTCATATGCATCTTCATGTAACCAACCTAAATTTATATTCCAAGGAAAATGAAGAAACACTTCACTTTTGATTTATATTTTGGAACTTGTCTTTCAAAAAATTTCTCTACTGTAGCACTGTCTTTGATGTAACTGATTAATAATTACTTTCCATGAAAACCACAGTTCAGTGGAATGAGTAGGAATGGTGAATTTTATTTCATTAAAAAAATTAATTTTCTGTATTCCTCTGATAAAACTATTACACAAAAGTGTAAAATGGAAAATACAAGATAAAATAATAATTGTATTGGTAGAATTTATTAGTTTCCATGAAAATAGAATGCTATCAACACTTAAATTTGCTAGACTTTATTAGTTAAACTTCAGGAGAAGAGTGTTTTGTGCCACTATATTATTTCATGATTTTTGCCCCTAAATGATTCACATAATTTAGCAATACACCAAGACTAACAATAGTGTCAATCATACATAAGTAATTTTTAATCTCCATGAAATTTTGACATAATGCATAAATGCTACAAAAATATTTACACAGAAGCAATGTAGTTAACAAATATGTGCAAACAAAAATTTCTCCAATAATTTCGTATTTTCAAGTAAAAGTAAATTAAAATGAAATTCCTTCTAGCATAAGCACAATTCTTTGACGAAGTCTGGGATAAACAAAAATTCAATACTTGCATCAACTCTAAAACAAGAAGGAAGATGAATTTAAATAAAAGACTCCATTAAAACCATAAAAATGGTATATACTTAAAGCCTCATTCAAGAACGCAGATATATTTTAAAATTACATTACATCAGTGACCTGAGTAATGCATATTTCCTTAAGATGAAAAGCACTGAAAAGGATACAATCCTGCAGTTTAATGTGGTCCTTGAAAATAGTGTACCATTTCTTCAAGACAATTTTATCACATCTTGTACCAGTCTGCGCCGCTATTAGCTTTTTCAGATCTCCTATGGTGTCGTCAGGATTGCACTTTACTCTAACCTTCTTTCCGAGACGATCGTTACAAGTAACCTCCAACATTGTTTATCGGGGCCAAAGCTCTACAAACACAAACGAAACCACAACATTACTCTATCTTGAAATCAAGTAAACTACGTATGACACATATTTAATACGACAAGTAGGGTATAGATAGTTTACCAAAAGGTCTTACCGAAAGGTCGATGCCCACAGGTGGGAAAAAACGAATTCAATACAGCCAATTATTTATTTTTCTTCTCTGCAATAGAATAAGTAAAAAAAGGAAGGAAATCTGGTATGTATGACTCTCAAGCACGTACGAAAAACTAACACTAATAAGTTTACCAAATTCCTCTCAACCTTGTCATAACACTATATCAACAAACAATTACAAAACGTGAGGCGTAGATGACAAACGAAGTCGAACGGATGTACGTAGAGTATACGTTTGAATAATTTATTACTATGAAATGTCACAAAAGCATGTATGGGGAAGTCGACTTCATTTTTAGAATTGAAAAATAAATAAGGGACAAAAATTTATTTTATTACTAATATTCTTTGTTTAGTTGTGTGTAGAATAGAAGAAAGTGAACAGACAGTCCTTGAAGATCCGGAAGATCGTCTTCTGTCTTGCTCCACATCATTCCTACCCTTGAAGTACGTCTAGTACAGCTGTTGGCCGCTGTTGGCAACATGGCACAACTTAAAGATTTGTTAAGTAAATGTGAAGAAGTTGCTGATCAGGTAAGAGAATGTTAATTGATGAGTTGGAGTGTAATATTAATTAGCAAGTTACTTAGCGGTCACTTTATTATATATTTTCTGTTATATGTCATGTACTGATCTTGTAGTATGGCATCCGAACCGGAGTCACGTCATATGCCCTACTTTGATGACTAAAAATTGTCGTTTTATTTTGAATGTTGTGTATACATCTCTCTAGTTATATGACTGTTACAGGTATTGAGGCATGGGAAACACGTGTTGCCAACAATAGCCAGGTTGTGCTTGATTTCAACATTCCTTGAAGATGGTATCAGAATGTGGGTTCAGTGGTCAGAACAGCAAGAGTATATGGACATGTCGTGGGGTTGTGGGAAGTTCCTAGCAGGATTGTTTGTTTTTATTAATCTGGTAGGCCAGCTTGGAGGATGTGTTATGGTCTTGGGAAGATTTCGTGTCTCCATTGCTTGTAGTATTCTGTTTTTTATTGTTGTTCTACAGGTATGACATACTCTTTACTTTAATCAAACTTTTTTATGTCTGGCATCTATGATAATTGGTTTATTTAAATCACTGACCTTTTGATGAAAATTTAATTTTTTGAGGTCAATTTGATCATTGATGTCTGTGATTTTTATTGTTTGATCATCACATTATATTCTCTTTTAATTGGTTTCAGACTGTGGCATACAGTATATTGTGGGATATGCAGTTTTTGTTCCGTAATTTAGCATTGATTGGTGCATTATTGCTTGTGCTTGCGGAAAGTAGAGGAAGCCAAGGGCGAAGTTTATTTGCAGGAGTACCTTCACTTGGTAAGTGTGTTAATCTCTGACTAAAACATAGGTGTTGTTCATCAAGTTAGCAAATTACTGTTTCTCTAACCTTGCTAAAGGTTAAAGCTGAGGCAGTGTATTAATACTTATAGTGCATTTCATTATTTTTAGATCAACTGATGTGAATGTAAATTTTCCTCTTTATTTATGTATATTGTAGGTAATCTTGTGTTCGTGAATTCCTATTTTATATTTCTTATTATTCTCCATTAATTAGACGTAAGAAGAAAAATATTTTTGTTACAAACTATGTATATTTTTATTTTTTATAGTTTGTTTACTCATATTTATGGTTTTCATACAGTGCACTTTTCTGTTTCATTTTTGAGGTTATCGTGAATATGATGTTAATTGTTGTGATTGTTGTAGAAATATATTTACTGTGATGACGAACTGCCTTCTATCAAAAATCCTTTCTTTTCAATGGAGTAATTGAAAATGTAGATTATCATTAATCATGTAATTCAAGAAGTAAAATGACTATTAAAACATAGTTATGTCACTTCATATTAATTTTTAAATGCATTTGTAATTTTATAGTATCTGTATATTCTAATTTTATATTTGTTCTAAAAAAATGCATGAAGTTATAACTTGATATCAAAGTTTTAAAAATCCATTTTCAGTTACATGTGAAAATTACAAACTTTTGAATTGAGTTTTCATTCATAATCATATTAGAAAGAATTAAATAAAGACTGTTTGTAATAAATACGACTAAATATTCATATTGAAGTTATTGTGCATAATGTTCATGTCGACCTGTACGGGTTTTAGCTGCTTTTGTGGCAATGAGTGATTGATCTCCTCTCCCTTTCCCTTTAATTATTAAATAATTTGCATATTTGATTTACTTATTTACTGACACATGAAGTATTGTATTTAGCAGCTCTTTTTAGAATTATGAAACAGTAATGCTAGTCTCTTAATAAATAATAAAAATCCTGATGGTTTTATTTCTTTTACATATGTAGAAAATTAACTGTGACTTGATTTTTCTCTTACAGTTGTTCTTTTAATGTTTTAGGAGATAACAAACCTAAGAATTACTTGCAACTCACTGGGAGAATATTGCTTGCGTTTATGTTTGTGACATTGCTCAGATTTGAAATTTCTTTTCTACAGGTAAGTCTTTATTAATTTTATTTTTTTATTACCAATTATCCTTCACACACAGACACATTGCATATGAAGGAGCTACAGTGGGTACAAATACCCATACTTAGGTTGCTCCTAATATAAATGTAGAAAGAAAAAAAATTATAACCTAACTTAACCTATATACCTCACTAATCTTATTATTATAATATGCATATTTTATATAATTTTTTATAGATATAAAATATAAAAAATAACAATTTAATTTGATGATTACAACAACAAAACATGTTAGAATTGGTTGGAGAGTTATTAAGTGTAGAAAAATAAGACACTCTGGAATCAGCCAATTTTTGCTTAATATACTCCTTAATTAAACATGAAGACATCCCAGCTTCTAGAGAGAGAATTAGCATATATTTCATGTGGTCATGGTTTTTACAGCATGGCAATTATTAAATTGAAGTGAAAAACACACAATAGTTGTATTGTGATTAAAAGAAAGTCTTGAGTTACAATATACTATTGTCCATTGTTTAGAAACCTTGGAATGAATATTTTCATTCCTAATTCATATATATATCGCCTTCAATTTTACATTGCAAAATTGTACTAATAAAAGAGATTATTTGATAACTTAATTCTTGTGCCTATAACATGAGAGTGAGTGATGTGAAGGATAATTTAATGCCAGTCTGAGTGAATTTTTGCAACTCTTATTGCATAATGTCTTATGCAAGTGTTTGATTTGAAACGGGTCATTGAGGAGCATAACAGATCTTGGAATGCTCTTGAGTGATGTTGCTAACAGATTTATGTTATTATGGAAGTATAAGTTATTTTCAATGGCGGATTTTTTTTATATTAGCATATGATTTATTAACTATGTATGAACTTGTTTGTCCCAGACAATCAAGTTCATACTGACTCCGGCCGCGGAAGCCTTGGTTATATGTTACCCTAAACTTAAAGTACCTCTTTTAATCCTAACTTCATTCATAACATTTTTGGTTCTAAGAGTTCTTTGCCAATCATAACATATATCATCTTTTATTGATAAATATTTCTCAAACACTGACTATTTTTTCCCCTTCAGATTATTCAAGATCTAATTGGTTCTACTCTTATGGTCATGGTGACGATTGGTTACAAGACAAAACTCAGTGCTCTGATTTTAGTATTGCTCTTGACGGCATTGAATTTCTACCATAACGCTTGGTGGCACATCCCTGCTTATAAACCCTTGAGAGATTTCCTTAAGTACGACTTTTTCCAGGTAAGATTTTAACTAGTGAAGAAAAAGGAGAAGGAATGTCCCTGCTTCATGTTTTGAAACTGTTGGCAAAATGCCGAGGCTAGCTCATTTCAGCTCATTTTGTTTAGCCTTCAATTACAGTTAGTTGACAATATTTATGAGTTTATTCACTATGTCTGTGTTTCTACTTCCGTCCAAATGTGGGATATTTCTCTGATTTTTCTGGAGTTCTTAATTCTTCGTTGGATTGTACAATGATTTATCTCCTACATTCGAAGGAAATGCTTAATTGCGTTCTTGTTTGTTTCTTCCAGACACTTTCTGTTATCGGTGGATTGCTAATGATAGTGTATCTGGGTCCCGGCGGGGTGTCCATGGACGAACACAAGAAGAAGTGGTAATGTTGTTCACTGTCAGTCGGGAATAAAATTTGGATTCGACCTGAAGAATTGATATATTACTCGCTGTGGTCTGAGGAAACGTTAATGATAATTGTGTCTTCAAGTGTTCTGGTCTGCAATGACGTGATTTCCACAACACAAAAAATGCAGACTTTTCATTAGTATAGTTTGCAAGCAATTGGTCTTCCTTCCGACGAGGAGACACCTGACTGACGGCAGTTCTTTTGCTCCTGTTGTTGTTATGAGATACGAGTGTCATTGGGAAGCTGGAACCGTTTTGGCAAAATATTCTTAACACAAGTTTCATGATTTCATGATCCTTTAGTCAAAGGTGTTATGCTGTGTAGAAAACACGTGATGTTAGAGTTGTGAGGTACTGTTTTATTTCAGCATGTGTTCTGAAGTCATCTCTGATGTTTTTTATACAAATTCAAGTCTATGACCGAGAGGAAAATATTTTATTGCTTTCAAGAATCCCAGTCCGTAGAGAGTCAATTATAGGTTTGTTTTATTCTTGTAGTAAAATTTATTTTACGCCGAAGTAGGATTATATCCTGTGGGAATTTTTTAAATTATAAATTGGATAGCTCACCCCTTTTTTTTTTTTTTTTTTTACTGTTCACATTTTCTTTGTATTATGTTTTACTTAAGGACTGTTAATACCGCTCTTGATTTCAGAGTGCTATTTAATGTAACAAAATATGGATGGGACCTGTTTGTTATTTTTGCTATTGTACTATTTTATGATGTAACTTGTACTTGCTTTTGATGTTAAACGCATCCTGCCTTTCCAAGTTTTTGGTATTTGTAATATTTCTTCAAGTTGCTGTAAACTTTAGTTTCCCCCTCTTAGTAAAACATGTGAGATTGAGAATCATTTGTAATAAGTTCAATTATGTGTCATTTTCATGTATTTCACCTGAATCTTTTTTATATCGAAGCAGGATTTTGGAACTTTGTATCCTGTTTGTGCAAAAGCAAGTAAATTCTTCAGAGTGGAAAGGAACGGTGGACCTACTTTGAGTGGGTGCAGGTGGATGGTATCAAATGTGCCTGGCCAATTTTTCTGTGTTAGGAGTCTGACTTGAGACCGTCATTAACTCTCGTTGGTTATTTGCAGTTCTGAGGCGTCATTCGACATGTTTTGTGAACAGTGCAATGTTTTTGTTGGTGATAAAACAGGGATTAAAGAAAGCAATGTAACTGATATTTTATAAACAAAGAAACTTATTTTATACTTGTTTAATTTTATAAAGAAACTGAGTAGTTTTATATGAAGTGTGTACATGTAAGAGAGTTTGTATGTAGCTGTACTTTGTGGTGTATCTAAGTCGGCGCTGACACGTGACTATATCTGGACTTGAGAGCACACGGATGAAAGGTCGATATATTGACACACTAATGGTGGTAGAATAAATGATTTTCAGTTAATTTTAGTATTTTTTTGTAGAGAAGTATCTTTGAAATTGAGTGTGTGTGTGGGGAAAGTATTTTTGAGGAGAGAACCCTTGTTTACTAGCTACTTCAAGTGTCCTGGGAATTGTTTTTGAAACCCCCAAATTGTTTTAGTTCTTGTTACATATTTATGAGGGAATTATTGGGAGTTAACTGATGATAATGTGAATTGAAATTAGTAACAAATATTCTCAAACTTAAACAACTCCTGTATGTCTTTCTATAAATAACTTTTTATTTCTTTCTTTGATGAAATGCAAATTAAATAATCAGAGTTTTCTGCTCCAGAACTTCTTGTTGGAAGAAATGTTTTGCTTCTATGTTGAAAGATCTATCATTCTTCCAGACAAATTTCATCGAGATGAAATGGAATTACTTTTCTTCAAAATGTCAACATTCTCTGTTGCACCATGAAAACATTGTCGTATTTCTCTAAATTCCTCAGTTGCGTTCGTCTGAAGGTCTTTTGTCATGTCAGATGTGCTGCAGGATTCAATGTTAACACCAAGAGAATAACCCTGTTTCCTGTGTGGAGTATGATTATCTCACACATTTGTTTCAAAATCTTATTCATCTGTAAGATTGTTGATTTGGTATGACATTTTAATTGCGATTTTTTGGCTAGTCACATGCTTCTGATAATTTCGCCTTCTTGTTACCATCTTTCCTAAAGACTTGGAGCATTGATCTTAAATAGGAATGCTGCTTACAAGTTTTAATCATTTGGTTAAGTTTGGTCCTTTTGCTTGATACAAGATTTCAATTGTAAGCTGTGAAAGCATTTACTTGCTGTAATGAAGTTGCAATTTTATGGCCAGTATTAGTGGTATTTTAGTAATTATAAAGATTATTTTTGAATTCTTTGATGTTACATTCTTTTGGGACATAATTTATACGTAATTTTAATTAATGCTTTGTGATATCCAAATCACCTTTAGACCAGTGATACCTTTGCTAGTAACAGTTAAGATAAACTGCACAAGAAGATTATTATAATGTGATTTATTATGAAGTTATTGTATGCATACTTCCACAAATGTTTTAGTAAAACTATTTATTTGATCTCGTACTTCAGGAAGAATCATACTTCTCTATGTTGATTCAGTGTTGAATTGTTAAGGATGTTGTTAATTTGTGAGACAAATATATTATGATGTATTGCTTAGACTTCAGCTAGTTTCTACTCGTCTATAAAGAATCTATAAGGTTATGTGTCAATGTGAAGTTTTTTTTTTAGAAAAGTGTGTCTTAATTACGGAGTAGATGCAGAAAGCAGAAGTATATTTAGGTCACCATCCTAGAAAGGATCATAATTCACTCTGGAATTTTAAAGTAGTTATTTCTTTACTTTGCTCAACTGTGTAATAGGGAAAAGAGGATCTGTGAAGGAAATGTTCGCAAAGGAGTCTTGAAAAACGACTTTGGAAGTGTTGAATCGGGGGAGTCTAGTTTAGGAATATATGAACTTGCGTATTTTGCTGATAGGAGCAATGGTGGGATGTTATTTCATATTAGAGATATAAATGATAGAAGAGAACAGCAAAACAAGTTTGGATGATCATGGATTTCTAATTGGTAATTGTTTTGAACATGTTCTTATGAATAGATTTTGGACTTTGTCCGCTTAAGAGAATATCAATTAGAATCTATTAGAGAAAGTTGTCTGAATTGATGGGTATAGCTGTAGTAACCTGAAATACGAGGAAGTTAATAAATGTGATTTTTTTAAATATGCTTGGCGAAAACGGCAATTGGGATTAGAATCCTAGTCTTTTATTCAGTTGCTTTTGCAGTGCTTAATCAAAATTAACTAATGGTTCTACTGAAGTAATTTGTAATAGGCAAGAAAAATTTCCCAATTTTTATTTTAAATTATCGTACATGAATATATGTTCTTGAAGTCCAACACATAATTCAATTTTCCGATCATTCATTACGTCAGGATTTATGTGAAGGTAAATCTGGGAGTACTTCGTTATTTATTCACAACGGTTATAAGGAATGTGCCGTGAACTAGATGACTAGTGTGGAAGTAAGCAGAGGAGACCAACAATTTCATCTATTCGATAAAACATGATGATAAAAAAAACTGGGATGACATCCGGGATGTTGCCAGTTGGTGCGGGCGCCTCTGTGACGTAGAATGAAAACCGTGCGCATGCCAACCAGGCACCTATTAATAAAGGAGAAAGGAAAGTCCAAACACTTGTAGACGAGGTGTTTGACCAGCTTAACTCATTCGTCATTCAAGCGACGAAGGTGTAATTGCGAGCACGTGTTGCCTAATCATTGAGCAACAGATAAAACTGAATTCGCTACTTGAATTTGCTCACGTGTCTAGGTAAGAGGCGCCACGTGAAGACCGGAAAACAAGATTTGCTTTGGCTGTCGACGTGTCGTAGACTCGTACGTCGCTAGCACGCAACGACACGCCGTATTGGGACGTGCGTCCCTTAACGCTTCTTAGTAGAATACCTATAGGGTTCGTCGCACGAGAAAGTCGGGTTTGATTTTGGGAAGGACCCATAATGAGAAATATCGGGATGTGTGGGTCACTCCACTAATATTTTTTTTAAATTAACATCTTTAGACTGCAATTTAAGACATTCCTATACTTAAGTAACGCAATAACTTCAATCGCATCAGAAAACCCTTAACAAATTACGTTCTTAAAGTAATTTGTTTTTGTCAACTCCTGCGCGAACGAGTCTATTTATTTACTGCTTCAGATTTACTCTTGATGTGATTCCAACACATGAAATCAAAAGTGTTTCGGCGCTCCGTCTAAAACTATATTATGCAAAAGTATAACAATTCTGTAGTAATTATTGCGAGGACGAAATTGGTAAGACTAAAATACGATATTGGATACCGAAAATAAAGTACATAATTTTTACCAAATACGCGAGCAGAGTAAGATACAGTGAAGTATCGCACTTTGTTCCCATGTGTGAGTGGAAATCTAGATAAGCGAATGCTGATTTTCTTTGGGGTTGGGGTGCACGTTGTAATGCTTGGATCCGCCACTGGATAAAGTCTCTGAGCTGACCTCCGGAAATGGCGGGCCAAATAGTGTTGGACGCGCTAAATCAAAAATAAATTCGCTTCATAACATAAAAAGTATTGAGTTGCATAAGAGTCTGTGTGTAGCATTTCCGTTGGGCGTTCGCCTACAGGTCATGACTTTTGACTGTTCTCTGGAATATTTTACGCCTGTAGCAAAAAGGACAACATTCGCACCCGAGCATGGAATAAGAATAAACGACGCATTTTCCGACCCAAGGCGCGGGAGGGTAAGTGTCAGCACAGGACGACCTTTGCAAGTTAGTAAATATACGTACATGGTGCATGCGCCCGCAGACTGCATCCTTTTCAACGCAAGAAATGGAAAGGGACTTTTTCCCAGGACGGTGGTCCCTGTGCATCCCTACGCCTAATGTCCAAGGGATCCTCGAAATGAGTGTCCGATAAAAAGACTTCGAACTTAAATATTATCTAAATTTGTTTGATGGCAGTAAAATAAATAATTGGCGAACTTAGAATTTAAAACAACTGAAATTTTAATTTTCTTAACATAAACCTGTTTGAGCGAGGCTTAAGGTATTCTATCCGTAAGAGCGACTATATGCTTTTAAGTACCCGGAAGAAATGTTTCAAATGATACGTTTGAACTATTCCCTATCCAGTGACGACGAATTTTCATACCATTATTGCGCAAAATTTTGTCTTATTTGATTTTTAAATTACTAGGGGCTTATACGGAGAAACTTTCGCGGGCTGTTTTTTAATATATATTCTGGCAAAAGTACCGACTTATGATAGCAAATTTAAAAAACCTACTAAAACATAGCAGAGGGAAATAGGAACGATGCAATGGCGTTAAGATTTCCATACCTCTTACGCGGCATTTACAAGAATTGTTTATCAAAAACTGGGAAAAAGTTCTGTTCTAACGGAAATGGCTGTCGCGTCGCGTGACCGAAGACAATGCAAATCTTTTCAATCGAAAATCTGCATTTATTATCAAATTTAAAAATCAGTAGAATGAATTATTAATTAATAAGAACTACTTTGGTGAATATTTCCATGTTTAGAGAATAGTTGGCAACTTTACTTCAGTCAAAGCGCATATAATACCTTAAATTAGAGTTTGAAGCAAAACCACTTCAGATTCGGGACCTCATTAGCTGCACGTGTGCCCATTGGAAGATGTTTTTTCTCTTGAATCTCTAGCGAACTTGTACATTAGTTCCAGTGATTTGTAGCGTTACATAAATCATCTCTGTGACGTATGATTGGCTCATTTACCAACGCCAAGAGAGAAGTGTTAGAGAAAGGAACATGAAATGTTTGATAGGATATGGCATTTTTATTGTAAAGGCTCACTAAAGAAGGGTTTTAAACGGCCTGTTCTTAAACTGTTGAAAACTGTAAACAAATAAGATGAACAATTTAAGTAGTAAAAGATTTTGTCATTATTTGATGATAGACGTCAAATAATGACAGAATGACAAAATCCTTTGCTACTTATAATGAACATCAATCTGTCAACATCTGTCCTTCAAATAAGATGAAGTACAGTAGAACCCCAATTATTCCGTATGACACCGGACCGGATAATCAAATATATGCGGATAATTAGTTTTTTTTTTTTTTTAAATGTAATTTTTAAGGCAAAATGACGATAACATCGTGTTCTTGAGGAAAAATGCTTTAACAATATACACTGTGTAAAAAAACCCAACGAAGTACAGTACAAAATGACAATGTTTTAGTTACAGAAATACTTTTTTTCTCTCCCACCGAATGAGTGGAGTTCTTCTACTGTTTCTGCAATACAACAGATCCGGATGAACGATAGATAATGATTTGAGAGATATTTATTTATTTACTTACTGATTACCCGTCGTTGTCTGGAATTTTTCTTAGACTAATCTTCTTTTACTCAGGAAAAAATAAAATCTCTCTATATTGTAGGATCAAAATACTTGTACTTAATGATTTTTTTAACATGTACAGCCTAATTTTTCAAATTCATGATTATACAAATTTAGTACAAAACATGTCTGCATACACTACACGAGATCTNAGGAAAAATGCTTTAACAATATACACTGTGTAAAAAAACCCAACGAAGTACAGTACAAAATGACAATGTTTTAGTTACAGAAATACTCTTTTTCTCTCCCACCGAATGAGTGGAGTTCTTCTACTGTTTCTGCAATACAACAGATACAACGGATGAACGATAGATATTTATTTATTTGAGAGATATTTATTTATTTACTTACTGATTACCCGTCGTTGTCTGGACTAATCTTCTTTTACTCAGGAAAAAATAAAATCTCTCTATATTGTAGGATCAAAATACTTGTACTTAATGATTTTTTTAACATGCACAGCCTAATTTTTCAAATTCATGATTATACAAATTTAGTACAAAACATGTCTGCATACACTACACGAGATCTCACAGGAACCGCACCGGTCGAATTTTTCGCTTCCGAGGCGAACGACGCGGCTGCACTATTTCATTAAAATTCTTGTAAATTTTAAAGTATTCGTCGAAATTTTATGACTTTTTATCTTTGTTAAATGCACAAAAACAAATGATTCATTAAATTCGATGGTTTGATTGTGTCCTTAAATTGAAATATTTTAACACTTCTATTTGTAGTAACGTTTTATCGATAATTTAGGTTAATTTTTGTAGAAAAACCATTTGCTGTCGTGGACTTTTTTGTAGAACTCTTTGAGGAAACCAATATTATCAATCATGGTTGTAGCCTATCTCTATTCGGTTAGGCAATGTAAGCGAATATAACTCACCGATTTTATTGACTTATTCGAAAAATCATTTGACCTTTCTTATCTCCTATTTTTAGAATAAAAGTTAGCCTATGTTCATCCTGGACATCTAAAACATCTCCTTTTGCCAGATTTCACCGCGATCGGTTCAGTGCTCGAGTCGGGATTCGTTCATTGAGACACAAACGCCATCCGCGTCCCGTCTCGCCGTGGAGATAAGTGGAAAACACTTGTTCCGTCTCAGATGACCTCGTTTTCACGAACAAGTCATTTGGGCGAGTTCTCGCTAAAAGAACTGCCTTAATTTAATGGGCACATCTCGTTTCTTATAAGTGCGATAATAACATTTTCACCATTATAAGATAAATTATCACCCGCAATATAATTTTTTTTTCTCCCTGAATTAGCGTTATTATTTTTATTTGCCGTAACAAAATAGAAAAAGCATCTCGTCTCTGCAATAAGTGCGTTGAATCGTGACGCCACTTCTACTTTATTTTATCAATGAGATATTACAAATCAATAAAATTTTCAGACCAGATGCCTGATTTACACGAGGAAAATAATAATTTGATATCCACGTATGTGTCAAATAACTATACTATAATTATATAAATTTATTGTCAAAAAACAGTACGAACTGCGTATGAGGAACCACGTGGAGAACAATAAACTAAATTACTCTCCGGAAGCAAGCGAGGGACCTATTCCATCAATTCCGATCAAGGGTCCTAAGGCAGCGGCGGATTCAAAAATTTCAGCAAAAGTTCCTAGATAAGATAAAAAGTTAGCTGCGAGTTATAATATATATATAATGTCAATATGTTTGTAATTTAACGCAAATATGTTTGTAAATTTACATGTACAAGTTATTATCGAACTATAGATTATTCAATTACTTTCAAACGATGTTAAATATTTTGTAGGTATTACAACAGACATCTAATTGCATGTGTTATTTTTAGAACGGAGAGAACATGTCGTGATTGTGTTATGGATCGCAGAAAGATTAAATGATCTCCTGTCTCAGGTTCTTAGATCGGAATCGATGTGATGATCCGGAGTAAATTAGGAATAAAAGGAAGGATTAGAGTATTAAATCACAAAGGTTCACTGAGGTCAAGTTGGGAACTATTCACGAAACTGGGGAATATTCGCCAAAGAAATTCTAATTTCTTCACGATACCTATAATATAGTTTAACCTAATGAAATAAATAATGCAAGTCACAAGAACCTTTTATGGACGAAAGTCTTACATTATTTATTGAATTATATCGCAAGAAACTTTTTCTTTGCGGCGGGGAGTGGGGGACGTAAGCCTAGTCGCTCTGATGGATATGATAATTCCTTAAAGGAACAAAGTGAATGTTTGTATGTGTGAGGAGGAGGAAGGGAGGTAGTTCCGAAGAAATATCGCGAAGTCGTCGGGATACTAACGTCAGATATAAATGTGGAGGAACTGGACTTTTCATTTCAGGAACCTTTTATTGAAAACCACAATTTTTAAACGCGAAGAAGTACAAAATCAACTCCGTGGACCACGAAGCATTATTCAACTCCGTCTGCGTCCTTAAAACTGCTGGTGCTTGTTTCCCAGGAATAGCATACAGCGTCGAATGCCTTGTTGACAAAGATGGTAGTCTGGAAACGGTGGGGCGAGTGTTTCGTGTAGACGATTCAGCAATTCGCAAAATGTATTCAGAGCATTGATTGTGTCTCTTTGAGCCATCGAGTTCTTAGCTTTCTTGAAGAGAGCGTCGGTGTCCTGCAAAGAGAAGAAAAAAATAAAATAATCTTCTGTATATATTTTTGTAATGCATATACTCATTATTAGTTCATGAACCCTCTCATATCGAGTTACTCGTGTCGGTACTACTGCCAACCAGAATGTATTGGATAAAGCAATCACCTCTGGGCTCACGGAAATAACCCGGGGGAATCTCTGCTTACACCTTGAGATTCTGGCAAGAAAAGGGAGATGAGAAGCGAATATAAGAACTCCACAAGAGTTCTCGTAGACTCTCTCATCTCAGTACTCCTAATCCTACCTACATGTGATGCCCCTGTTAAGCAACTCAGTGGAATGTTTGGTAACAAATCCCCGCGGGAAGCTGAGTCGGTGAGCAAACAGGTTTAGGGGGACAGTGGAGAGTTGAGATTCTACCACTGGTTATAAGAGAGAGCTGAACACCTAAGCTACAGAATTAGATAGTGATCATAAACTTGTGATTACAGAGAAAGTCATGGTCAAGAAAGATAGGTCACGAATATCAATAAAGAAGTGGGCTGAAATGAGGGGAGATGAAAGTATTAAAGAGTATAAGAGAAGGAAAATCAGATTAAGTTCATGGAGAAGATGAAAGAGAGGATAGAAGAGCAGGAAGAGGTATTGGCTCAGGAGCGAGACATAGAACTGATCTGAACGAAATGGAAGAACACCCTACTATCGGCAGCAGCAGAGGTCTGTGGCACATTTAAACCAACAAGAACAAAGAAAGTAACACTTTGGTGGACTCTTGAAATAGGAATGTTGGTAAAAGAAAAAGTCATGGAAGAAATACCTCGATTTAGGGACATTAGAAGTTTTCGAGGAATATAGGAAACAAAGAAATATAGAAAAGAAAGCAGTTCAGGCAGCCAAGAAAGAAATATGGGAAAAGATGGGAGAAAACCAGAAGCTTTTCTATAAAGTTTTGAAGAGTATGAGGAAACAGGAAGACTACCCTTTGAAATTCATCTATGATAAAGAACAGAATTTACTGACTGAACCAAAGACAATAATGGTTAGATAGAAGAAATATTTCCAGGGACTACTGGAAACTAATGAACAAGAGGAAATTGAAACTGATGGAGATCAGGAACAAGATGACACAAGGAAAGGAGGAGAAAACAATTACAATGGAAGAACTACAGAAAGGTATAAAGTGGATGAAATTGAGAAAGGCAGTAGGACAAGACAAGATAGCAGCGGAAATGATCAAATATATGGGGAGAAGAGCAGAGGAATTACTACTGAAGATTTTGCAGAAGGCATGGATAAAAAAGAAGATTGTAAAACAATGGGAAGTGTCTATCCTTATACCTCTTTTCAAAACAGGAGACAATAGGGAGTGTAAGAACCATAGAGGAATCACACTTGTTAGTCTACCAGGGAAAGTTCACTCCAGAATATTGGAAACAAGGCTAAAAGAAGAAGTAGAAAATAAGCTGGTCGAAGTGTACAGGACCATGTATTTACCCTGAGACAAGTAATCGAAAAAACAACAGCATATGATCGAGATCTTTACTTGTCTTTCATCGACCTTGAGAAGGGTTTCGGCAGAGTCCCATTGTCAGAATTATGGAGACTTTTGAAGAAGAAAGAAGTTAACCCAGGTTTGAAAATAGCTATACAAAGTTTCTTCGAAGTATGCAGATGCTATGTCATAACTGGAAACAATACTTCTGAAGACTTCAGAGTTACAGTTGGAATAAGGAAGGAGATATATTGATCTCTTTTTTATACTATCAATGGATATATTCAAAGAAGTGAACGCAAAAATGAGGAAATTCCCTGTCGGAAATTGGAAGATGAAATGGGTAAACATATGTGAGCTATTATATGCAGATGATATGATCCTGTTTGCTAGGTCTCAGGCTAATTTACAAAGAAATATAGAAATACTGAATTCAGAGCTGGAAAAGAGAAATATGGTGATAAACTTAGATAAAGCAAAAACGATGATTGGAAAGGAAAAGAAAGACGAGTGTGGAATTTATGGGCGAGGAATTAGAACAAGTCGACAGTTCAAGTATCTGGGGGTAACGATTAACCAAGAAGGAAGGATTGAAGAAGAGCTGAATACCAGAATCCTGAATAAAAGTAAACTTACTATGCTATAAACAGAGGATTTCTTAGAAGGAAACAAGTCAGAAGACAAAAATGGCAGTATATAATTCAACATACATCCCAACACTGCTATGTGGAAGTGAATCTTGGATAATGACCAACAAAATGGGCAAAAATTGCAGACAGCGGAAATACAGCTCCTAAGGAATGTAGTAGGAAAGACTAGACGTGACAAAATTAGAAACGTTACTATAAGGCAGACTCTTAAAGTTCCACCTTTGCAAAGTAAGTTAGAACAAGGCCAACTAAGATGGTTTGGACACCTGAATAGAATGAGCAGCGACTGGGTGCCAAAACAGATACGGGAAACAGACCTAGGGGAAGACCCCGAAAGGTATGGAATTAATCTGTGAGAGAATCACTCCACAGGAAAAGTGATTCGTTGGAGGAAGTCAAGCAGTCATCCCTAAATAGGAAAGGATGGCGAGCTCTCTGTAGAAGAGGACAGGATTAAGTAAAAGTAAGTAAGCAATCACCTCTGGAAAAATTGGCGATTGGGTGACTATCTGTTTGCTACAAACGGCTATTGATGGCCAATCATTTTTATGTGGCCACTAATGGTCATTTGTACTAGAGTTTTGTTTTCACATACAAAAGACATGTGACTTTTATGAGTGAACAGTGTTTCTCTTTGCAAGTGAAACTTCAAAGTGTCAAGAATATACTTGGAGAATAGCACTTCGGGGGGACTGATCGGGATGACGCTTACAAGAACGTTTTCGTGATGAGCGTGATATAAAACTTTATCGTTGCCTTCTCAATTAGTCAACGGGTAGAAAATGACCAGTGCTTAATCTCACGTTTGTAATCCGTAGAATGTAAGCGTGAATCATGTTCTTATATTTATCTTTCACTATTGATGTCATTGGAAAGTTGTTTGAATGTTATAATCTTAATGTCGCATTATTTGTTTATGTTTAAGCGTTATTTGTAGTCACGCTTATTCATATCAAAGGTTTTGCATAGTTCAATCACTTTTGACAATTTGATACTTTGAAATTATCTTAATCTCTTTCATTCTAAGGGCTCTACTGACCTTAGACGTTGACGAACCCTACAGCCCCACAAAAAAACTTTCATTCTTTAAATGTTTTCATTCAATTATAGTTTGAATTCTTGATAGTATTTTCTATAGAGTCGTTAAAAATGATTCATAAGAATTATCACTAGAAATTCTTGACGTGTTGGAATAAGGATTTGATATCTTGAGTTTAGGTGACAATAAATACGCCATTCATCAGGGTATATACACTACGGCATAACGTTTTGGGATACATGGTTGAAGTTAATACGTTTTGTGATGAGGAGCTTCAATTATGGTTGCAGAGAACCCATATAACTCGAAACGTTGGCGTTCTGATGAATGATGCATTTATTGTGACCCAAACTCATGATATCATCAGGACCGGATCTAGGATCTGAAGACCCTTATGCTCAACACATAAATGTCCGTATGAATCGTCCGGGGGATGGAATTCCATCCAAGTCATCGGAGGTCGGGGGAACTACGGAAATTTTAAAAAACATTAACCTTGAAAATAGCATTTTAAAGCACTTCTTTGGCTAAACTCCTTAAGGTATTATACGCGCGTTGACTGAAGTCAAGTTGCCAACTAATCATGAATCTTTGAAATATTCACCAAAGTAGTTCTTATTAATTAATAATTCTACATATTTTTTATATTGGATGAGAACAATTATTTTGTGATTTTAAACTTGATAATTAATTGAGACTGTCCTTTGACAAGGGTCGCTTTGTATTCAGTCACGTGATGCGGCTGCCATTTCCGTTAGAACAATATTTTCCACAGATTTTTACGAACTATTCTTGAAAATACCCCGCAAGGTATGAAAATCCAGCATTGCGGTCGTATTTCCATTTGCTATGTTTTAGTAGGTTTTTCGCTATGTACACTACATAGCCTGTACTTTTCCAGAATATCAAAAAACGTGAGCCCCCGAAAGTTTCTCCATATAAACCCATAGCAATTTATAGTGAAGTAATTCAAAATTTCTAACCTGCAATGCTTTCAAGCCTTTCAAGATGTTGGTGTACTGCTGGCATTCGGAGCATTGCACCAAGAAGTCCATGGAATCGCTGGGGACTTCGATGACGCTGTTGCAGCCTCCGTTTTCCGAGGCGCATTTGAAGCGGAAGATGGAGGAGTTCATGAGTTCGTATCGAGGCCAGTCTTCTTCGCAAGGGACACACGTGCAATCGAACCAATATTGTCGCTTCAGCGCTATCTGCCTCTCGCTCTTGGGCGTTTGAGTGAAGATGGGTCCGTAGTTCTCCGCTATCATCTCTCCCCGAGCGATATTCTTCGCTGCACGCACCACGACGGATGTCCCCAAGAAATATCTGTAACACAGGATTTGCTTACGGAAGGGGACCGTACAGAGAATTTTTTAAATCTTTTAGCGAGGTTTGGACCTCGGGACCTGCTCTTCCACCTAACCGTTGGACTTCGATAAGGGAATTGGGAAGAGGAGATGTTGGGTTGCCGAGGAACTCGCGGTACCGAAGCGGCATTTGTCTGGAATACGTGAGGGGAAACCCCAGCTGAAAACCTCACCTAGTTCGACCGAGGGAGCAGGGTTCGAACCCACGCTCTCCCGCTCAGCGAAGACGCTACCACTACACCACCCGTGCTGTCGGGATCCGAGTGTGTGGACCCTCCACCGGAAATATTTTTAAAAACTTCTTCACATTGCAATTTAAGACAATCCTATCCACAAACAACACATTAACTTGAATTGCAGTTTTCCTTTAGAATAAGTAACCCTTAAAAATCTACGTCGTTGAAATAACTCAAGTTTTTAGCTAAATTTTTCCTGTGGTGATCCTCCAAAGAAGCTTATTCACTGCGTCACATTTACTTGATGTAATTTATCACATGAAATTGAAAACGTTTCCGTGTTCTACATCTAAAACGGTATAGTATATACAATTAACGCGCATGAAATTATACTACTTAGGACATATACCGACTATTTTTATTCTTGTCTTAGGAGTGTGCCTTAGAGACTGTGATCGAAATAGATTGGATGGTCCCTCGCTTGCTTCCGGAGAGTAAATTAATGTTTTGTCCTCCGCGCGGTCATTCGCAGTTTGTAACTGCTTTTTTGACAATAAATTTATAACTATTACATTCAAGGGCGTAGCCATGTTTTCCGGTAGGGGGGACAAGGTCTTGACCTTTCACTGTAAGATTTTCCGTAATGAAGAGGGGAAGTAAATTTTCCGTTTGTTACAAAGAATAAGTACTTTATAATTTCAATAATTGCGCCATTTTCAGATAAATTATCACCCGGAATATACATTTTTTCCACTCTGAAGTAATTATTTTTGTGATAAAAAGTAGAAAAATCGTATCTCTGCAATAAGTGCGTTGGAACGTGACGCAAACTCCTATCAAAAATTCTAGAGCTTGTCAAGTTTTGTCCAAATATTTGTTAACAAAGTTGTACTGCAGATGGTTCTTTGACAATATGCTGAAGTAGGGGTGATGTCGCCACTTATACTTTATTTTCAATAAGATACTATAAAATAATTAAATTTATCTTAATTCGCTTGTGAATGTATTGGCCAGATGTCTGATGAGCACCAGAAATATTTTAATAACATAAAAGCTTTTCTTTCAAGTTTTGTTTCTGGATATTCTGAGTTCCCCTCCTTGGCTAGGCCCTTGATTACATTCGTAATATATACCAATCAAGGACCAATATATGTGTCCACCAATGGCTATTTGGCGATAACAGATGGCCGCCCAATGGCCACTTTCTACTACAGCTCCATCTTGGGGCTGCAGCTCAGGAGCATCGTCGTGCGCTCCGGGCCCCTGCACCACTATGAGTGTATGCAACCCGCATTGCGGATATGTATGATACAGTGAGAATGTTGCCTGACTGATCCCCTTTAAAAATAAATTAATTAAATCGGGCGAATTAAAAGAATACAATTTAAATTGAGAGGGTGTCTGTACGAGTACGTGCGGAGAAAAACAAAGAAAGCTGTCATGGTGTCAAAGGTCCTAATAATAATAATAAAATGGAAAGTCAGAAGTAGTCTTCAGTAGTTTTTGCGCATAATAATTGGAACACGAATACCGATAAATTATGTGTTGTCACGAAATAAATTTACTTCAATTTGGATCTGCGCATGGCGAAGGCGGACAAAGGCAATTGATGGTTACAAAATAATGAAATAAAGGACACATACTCGGCATGTTTTAAAGAGGATTGGTATGGAGATAACTATTACATTACACAAGAATATCGAAGACATGATTGGAGGAAGTTATTTGGGTACACCCATCTGAAGAAAAGGCAATGTGCTATCACGTAAACTCTTTAATTGGAAAGATATGCTTTTGCTTTTGCTTTGGAATATAAGAATGATCGCACTCTGTAACCTTACGTATAAAACAAGAAGTGATTTACAATTATGTAATTGCATTCCGTTTTCGTCGGGGTTTTTCTCCGGTTTTCCTTCGGGTAGCGGCGGATTTTTTTAAAATAAAGACTCGCTAGCCTCTTGCCTTTGGACGGCATCAATCGAAATGATTATTAGTGTTATTTAATAGTTACGATTTATCAACAATAACGTTGATAATAATACAAAGTACTTGAGAAATAACTTTTATGAAGTACGAATTTGTTGGTGTTATGCTAATATTATTACACGCACCGAACTATTTCTATTGCTGAAATGTTCCAATCCTTAGCCTCTGCCTTAGGGTCCTTGTATCGAAATTGACGGAATACGTCCCTTGCTCGCTTCCGCAGAACGAATTGTCACACGACGCAGGTTGTAACTGATTTTTCTCACCTCGTCACTCCGGGGTCACAGGAGTGGTTGAAGAGTGCGAGCGTCGGATACAATCCTCCCCCCAGGAAGAGCGACTTCCCCGATTCGGGATCCGCGTCTTCGTCGAGGACGAGTTCAGAGATCTCGTGAGCGTTGAACTGCAAGAACTGCAAGTGGTGCAGCAAGAGGCTTCCTATGAAGACCTCATTCGCGCTCGGATCTTCACCTGAGGAGAAGATAAGACAACTCTCAATTGCGATGGCTTACGAACGATTCTCTTGGACCCTCTATTTATTTCGGTAGAATATTTTTAAATGTAAGAGAGAAATTTAAATAACGCAAATATGCACGATTTTAGTCTAACATTTTATCGAAACAAGAAAGAATGAATGAATGAATGGACGAAGTAGATTATTTTGCTCCGAGGACCACAAGGAAAACTAGGAGTTTTTTTCTTTCGGACACATTGACGTGCATTTGGTTCAAGTCCGAACCGCGGATGTAGCAGAGAAACCGAAGAGTGGTGGGATGTGAAGCTGATTCTGATTCGATTTAGCGGGGACTCGGTCGGATACCTCTCGAAAAAAATAAAATCAATACGGTATAAATATAATTTAAAGACGAGTGAAAAGTTAATTAAACAACCCTCTTGACTAAGCTCAAGATGGTTCTAGTGCTTTCGCCCACCCCTGCTGCCTTCGACAACGAAGGTCGACTCGGCTCGAGGAAAAAGTCTTCATACTGGAATTTGAGGTGCAATAAAGTGCCACATTATCATCAGCTTCATAACAAGAGCAATTTCGTTCTTTTACGACCACCCAGAACCGAGAAAATTTCAGAAGAACTTCTTTATTTTACATTAGATCATTTTCAAACTCGATAAACCTTTAAACAATAAGTGTCTTTAGATCATGTTAAAATTTAGTTGTGATCGGAAGTGGTTTTTAAGCAATGAATTTTCAAAGTGAACTTTGAAACTATTGTTTTATAATCCATTGAAAATAAAATGTATTCATATTCTAAAAATATTATAACATGCAGCTAACTATTTTTTTAAAAAATTTAATGGGTGAAATGAGTTCCAATAAAAGTGTTCATTCATTTTGGTAAAATTAATATATTCTCTTTAACACTGTAAAACATACTAACTTTAAAACTGATCAAGTTACACGTTTAATCGATATGGGTGGATAAGAGTCCTCTAAAGTTATTTGCAAAGGAAATGATTTCATTGCTGAAGTAAGCGTGACACACAAAGCCAGTTGCGAGGTTTCGCTTTTCCTCTTCGGATGACGAAGCGCGACGTTTACATTACGTGCCTTCAAAAGGATCTGTCTAGTCGTTCTTATCACGCTTGAGAATATGCATTTTGTAATTTTCATTTTTTCGTAGTCTCTCTTTGTTGTGTCCCTTAGAAACTGAAAGAAACTTGATTTAAAAAGATTGATCGCGCTTCTAATCGAACTGCTATGAATCTCTTTAAGCGAAAACGCTTCTGTATACGCGCAATCACGGTGAAAATACAAAAATTTCAAAGAAAGAAAGGAAGAGAGAAAGAAAGGAAGGAGGGGAGAGAGGAAGAAAGGAAGAGAGAAAGAAAGGAAGAGAGAAAGAAAGAGAGAAAGGAGGAGAGAGAGGAAGAAAGAGAGAGAAAGGAAGGAAGAAAGAGAGAAAGAAAAGAAGAGAGAAAGAAAGGAAGGGAGAGAAAGGAAGAAAGAGAGAGAGAAAGAAAGGAAGAGAGAAAGAAAGGAAGGAGGGGAGAGAGGAAGAAAGAGAGAGAAAGGAAGGAAGAGAGAGAGAAAGGAGGGGAGAGAGGAAGAAAGAGAGAAAGGAAGGGAGAGAGAAAGAAAGAAAAGAAGAGAGAAAGAAAGAAAAGAAGAGAGAAAGAAAGAAAAGAAGAGAGAAAGAAAGAAAAGAAGAAAGAGAGAAAGGAAGGGAGAGAGAAAGAATAAAAAGAAGAGAGAAAGATGAAGAGAAAGAAAGAAAGAGAGAGAGAGAGGGAGAAATCACGAATGTCTGCGTAAACACATCTTTTCGCAATTGCGTTCTACGTATTATTTATTATTTAAACTTTGCGTTTACTTTGAGACGGACTTCGACATAGCAATACTCCAGAAAGTGTGATAAAATCAGTTTCTTTACCATGACGACCTGTTAAGGAAAGAGAGGTAATATTTTCAATAACTTACTTCAATAAAAATAATTTGTAGTCGTGAATTTCTGAAGAAATGTTCAATTTGAGTTCGTTCAATGTTCTCTTCTGAGGCGGATATAGGCCAATGTCTATAGGGGCGTTGGGTTTTTGGGAGCGCCAAGAGAAAGTAATGGAAAAATTATATCGTTTGGTAGGGAAGTTTGTTTTCTAAATATGGGTTGCTTTCTTAAATGTTCCCTAGAAATGATTTTCAAGATTTTCGTTGGGTCAGCAAAGATTCCTTGCGTTCTTAGATACGTTTATTTTTGTTTTTTTATAAAGTTATATTGTTTATAGTACTAGCAATAATAAATAAGAATCCATACTAATGCATATATGCGAAAGCGTATCTGTTTGTTACCTGATCACGGCTTAACCTCTGAACCGATCCTGATGAAATCTAGCAAAAGGAGATAGTTTACATGTCCACGATGAACATAGGCCAATTTTTATTTTAAAAAAAGCGTGAAAGGAAGATAGAAAGTGGTTTTTGACGATGAATGTCGATAAAGTTACGCTGCCTAAACAATTAGAGATAGATGACAATGAGGACAGGCAATATTGTTTGTCTCGAACAGTTCGAGAAACAAGACAGTATTTGTCTATCTATAAAGGTTAACTTAAACTGTCGAGAGAAAAAACAGCAACAAAAATATTGAGTAACACATTTTCATGATACGGATGTCGCAGATAAACAAAGTGATAACAATTTGAATAAACAATTTTGAAAAATGAGCAAGGTTTTTATCATTAGAAAATAAAAAATTCCGTTCAAATTGCTCTTGGATTCTCCCAGCAAAGCTCGGGGCGTCCTTCGCTACGCACGAGTAACACGTGCGAGCATCGTTGGTTGCACGGGTCTCATTTCTATAAATTGTTCCTTTCACAAATTAACAATGCAATACACAAAATTGAATAAATTTAAAGTATTTTAAGGAAAACTAACTTTTCAGTTAAGAACTATAAATTTTTGGAGAGAACTCCCTCCTCCAAAAAAATACATCACCAAGAAAAAAATTAGACTACGGATATGAATGATGATGAATATTACGGTTGATAGCTTGGAAAATATCCTTCAAAAGAGTTTATGTCCGTAATAAATTAAGGTCATTCATGTGCTTGATGCCCCCAAGAGTTTCAGAAATTTCAACCGAAGACAATTTCAGCAGCGTTTCTGTACCTTTCTTCGTCGTCCCCTTTCCGAAGAATCCGCCGGCTCGTAAACATTCGAAGAGGAACAGAGCCATGTTGGTCCGATGGAACAGATCGTCCACAGTCCTCTGCGCTTCGTGAGTGACCAAGTTGAAGGCGTCCAAATAGTCACCCGCTCGGTGCACGCGAGGCGTCTGAAAGCACGAGAAGACGTTTGCTACACACTCAAACACAAAGCTCAAGATTTGTTTAAAACGGAGCCGGAGATAGAGTACATAATAAAAAATTGTGTCAGGATATTTTTTAAGATGTTATACTGAATTAACGTTCATTAAAAGAATCACCTCGTGTCAGGGGTCACGGAGATAATGGCGTCAACGTGAGTTGGCTCAATCGGCCATCTTTAATGGCGGTTCGTGTTAAGCCCAACCTCAACATTTGATCACAACATGTGTTTTTACTTTCTCTCAAGGATCATTATCAAAAGTCCAGAAAGAAACCCGACCCGAATGGTTTTGCTCACTTTATATGAAAGAATCTATTATTCCTAGTGGCAATAACTGTGTTTATCTGTGATTTTTGTTCATTGGAGGTCCGTAAAAATTAAACCCTTATATCAATTATTATTTTCACCAAATAATGTTTGTATTCTGGCTCGGGTTTTTCTCCGGTTTTCCTTCGGGTAGAGGCGGATTTCTTATACAGGTTCTCTAGGCTTGTCTAGTGGCATGTTGATTGTAATAATAAATCGTGAATTTAGTGTTATTTCAATTCTTTTGATTTGTAAAGACTATACTCAGAATAATTTATAGTTCGATAATAATTTTTACATGTAAATTTTTTGTGCTAAATTACAAACATATTGATATTTTATCAGTATTATAACTCACAGCTAACTTTTTATCTTATCTAGGAATTTTTGCTGAAATTTTTGAATCCGCCCCTGCCTTAGGGCCCTTGATCGGAATTGATGGGATGGTCCCTTGTTTACTTCCGGAGAGTAAAATTAGTTTGCAGTCCTTCACGTGGTCATACACAGTTTGTACTGTTTTTTGACAATAAATTTATTATTATTATTATCTTTTTTAATATTATAAAAAGTTTTCAAAAATTAGATTTAAATTTATTTTTACTTTCATTGTTAAATAATTAGTAATATTTATACATTCCTATTGATTTTCTATGTACTGGAAATATTTATATTTTTTTAAACTTTATAGAATATAACCAGTTTTGAAAACTAATAATAATAATAATAAAGAGAATAGGTACTTAAATTTTTAGAAGACTATTCAGAGCCATCAAGAATATAGGTCCCAGAGTCAGTGTTTGCTAGACTCATGCATTTGGCATTGTAAAGTAAGACATACCTCTCCCAGTTTGGGTTTTAGGGTAAGAAAGTGCTCCAAGTTGCTTTGAGAAAATATGCGGAGAGCCATGAGACATGTTACTGAGGCCCCCGACAACCACAGTGTCTTGAGAATGGAGCATTCATATTTATGATGTGTTTTCAAGGCAGACTCTTGACAAGAAGAAGTACAGAAGGAAATTACACTGCAGCGAGTGCATGGCACTGGATTTCTCAATCTGAAAAGAAACAACTCATGTGCATTCCTTTAAGAACCTCTTGCTCAGTCAACATGCATTTTCATGATGATACATCAATGTTCCACAGTCAATATGACTTGTGATGGTCAGAAGGGGGATATTGAAGGATCATTAATCTGAAAAATATTCCAGTCCTAGTTGGACTTTTCCTAAAATCCTTCATTAAAATTGGAGATCTTTCAATGATCATTAAACGTGTGAGGATGGTGATGACTATATTCTGAACTCAGTAATTGACAAGACAGTACAGTGAACAGTGTCTGGAAGGAGAAAAGGAAAGAAAAGAGCCAAGGGTGGGGGCCCAGCTCCCTATTTATCTAAATTCATTAAAAATGTAATGAAAATAATTATGTGTATTAAATAAGACAAATTAAACATTTGTAAACTAATGAAGAATGTGAAATAATCTGTCGGACCTCTTTTGGGATTTTTTCAGGACTAATAAATTTACAGATAACACCAATAAATAAATCTGGTAAAATCTGTCATCCTTTAGGTGACATTTCATTTGAAGATTGAAGAAATAAAACTCATAATCCTAGGGTAGCATCCCCCCCAACAAAAACCTGAATGCATCACTGTCCCCACCTTAAAAGATTAAAAAACATGCTTCTTCTGTAGTCTCAAGCACTTTCAAGATTACTTTTAATTCTACAGTTATTTTAATAAATGTATTAAATTTTAATTACATCTTCAAAACATGAATTGTATTTAATCAATATCTTCTTCTTATTCTGATATACTTGTCTTTTCATTGCTAAGAAGATAGTGTAACTTTATGGAATTAGGCAAAATACCTGTTGAAGCAATGAAAACAGTGGGTTTTTGCATGTTCTGCGAGAAGTACAGAACAAAATGCTGGTTCCATCACCAGTGTCTCTCCAACTTGAATATTCTGAGTTGCTACTGCGAACCGTCCCATACTGGGGGATTCATCGATTCTGACAGATGCACTCGCTGATTTGTAAGTCGCACTTTGTTGTTGCAGCTCTGGCAGCTTTATGGCTGGTTTATCACTTGGGGCTAAGTACAAAATAATTACTCTTATTGTTGTGTGTTGAATAAGAGAAGTATTTAATGAAATAAAAACTAAGTAATTTATTGATTACAAAAACAAACAGATGAAGGGACTATTGCTATTATTACGACCATGTGGAGGTAAACAAGCAAAAGGAAGCAAGAGTGCATCCCATCCGTCCCAAGTAAAGTATCCTAAGGAAAATGAAAAATAATTCTGTTTGGGATAGGGCTATAGAGATGGGGTACTGAACTTTTCCAAGATTGAAAACAGACGAGAAATATTGCAATAATAAATAATAAGGAACAAAAGTAAACTTGCATAAAAATAATTATAGTAATAAATTTAGTGTAAAAAAAAAGCAGTTACAAACTGCTTATGACCATGTGGAGGACAGTAAACTAATTTATTATTTAATTTCAATTTAAAATAATAATTATTTAATTTCAATCAATAATTATTAAAAGCACTAATGCATAATTTTATTTTATTTTAATGTTAGCTATTTGCTAATAAAATCATTCTTGAGATTTACTGTTACGAATCAGTACATAAGAAACAAAATAAACGCTTACCATTTATAAGCTGAGGGTTCTTGCCCAGCATACTCAGCATAATTTGCACATCCAATTGCCATTTCTGTTTCCTCTCCTTGCTTAATTTGGCATCATCTAACATCTTCAATGTTTCCCGAAAGGCAAGAAGAGCATCTTTGTGTTGTTTCTTCGCTAAAAGACATCTTGCTTTCCTGAAATATTTCTTCAGATGGTTACTCTACAGAAATTTCCAACTAAATATATCTTAAATGTAATTAAAAGAAATTGACTATGATATTCTTAAAGAATTCAACAAAGTGAAATCATAATAGCAGAAGAAATTAATTTACCACACATGATGTCTTCACAATTTATTGTTTTTACCTTGCAGAGTATGATATTTTTAAGGAATTCCATACAGTGAAATCTTCTTAATATAATAAATTACATTACATAATATTTTCATATACATCTTCTTTCATACCAATTTACCTTTCAGTCCATAACGTGTTTGCTGGGGACTTTACTGAGGTTTTCAAAATAGCACAGTTCCTATTATACACAACTTACAATGGGAGTAAGGTACCCTAGAATTATTCTCCTAGCCAAAAATTTGTGGAACATTATTTAATTTAAATTATTTTATAGCAGAATGTGTTTTTGAGGATATTTCTTTCGTCTTCACCTAGCTTGTCAGGAAAGACAATCTCAGTTGAGAGCAGAAGAAATGACTCCCAAAAAGGCAGACTCCTGCAAGGTTAAATTTTTTGGGGAGACTTAGTGCATGAAATACTTATTCATTAATTCATAATGCCGATAGACATTGCTTATACTTCTGAAAAATTTCCTTGAAGAGAATCACCTTCCTTAGCTTTAAACTATATCTGTCTGAAATAAACTATAAAATAAAATATTACAAAATTATATCAAAGACATTTTAATTTCAATTAAAACCATGATCTTCACATAATATTTGACAAAGTGTATTTCATTAATAGATTTCATTTTGTCTTCCTAAGTAAGAATTTAGTTTTGTATGAATCCTTCATTTGTAAATCTTCAGGGAACTATGCACCATCACAGTAATTCCAAATATAAGATAGTAGAAAATTTTCCTTTAAGCTTTTTCTTTTCATTCCACTGGATTCTTAAAATATATTTTAAAAAAATAAAAAGTCATAAAATAAAAACAAAAAAATAATACCATAATATTTTTTTCAATTTTAGTGTCTTAATAATGTCTAAAATTAGTAAAACTATACTAACATTAAATATAGTATATATAAAACAAACACGTTCAGATTTTAAATGGCAATGTTTGAATCACAAATTTAAAAATAATCTTATTAGTGATTGCTTTATTACCTGTCTGCTGTTTTAAAGCGTAACTCCACTGGATATCCCAGTTTGTGACAAAACTCAATGTCTGTGAGGGCTAAATCATATTCTTGCATATGATATAAAGCTGCAGCTCGATTCGCAATGATGATGGCTAACTCTGAATGGGATTCTAAATAATTTAAATGTAGTAAACAAACTTCAAATCATACCAATATTCACTGAAAACAATGTATTTATTACTCTTATTAATTCACTACCTTGCTGCCATGGAATCTTTAGAGCACTCCCTGAGTAGAATTTCCAAGCTTCCTTATAACTTTCTCCTTGAAATGCTTTGTTACCATTATTTTTTAACAAAATTGCACTGTCATAATCTTTGTCACAGTCAACACAATTAACAGTAATTTCACTTCTGGGTTTCAAGTTTAACACAAATAAGAAACGATCTGCATTTGTCTTTAAATTCCCAAATTCTTCCAATTGATCATCTGTTATAGATGATTTTACTTTATTATAGTAATTTCTAAAATGTCCTAGTTCAGTATCTAACTTCTGCATAACTTATGCTTTTACCAGAGCAACACGTGGATATGGAAACTCAGCAGAGAAGCTGAGCTATTAATAACTACCTCTATTTTTAACTTCCCCCCTCAGTTAAATTGAATCTGGACTGTCCCATTTAATTTTTCATGTAAAGAAGTTACATTTTATAACAATTTCACATGCAGAAAATTCTAATTGTGCTATAAAATATATCAATAAAAGCAAACTTTATTTTAAAAGGATACGTACAAAATATATAAATATGATTTTAATTTTACCGCCTTTTTTTAAATAAAGGAGAACTTTGTCACATTTTTATTCAGGAACTAATGAGAAAGGTGTCTATTTGGATTAATTATAAAATAAATATTTCAATCTATTAAGAACTGAATGATACTTATGTACATTTTCATTTCCCAGAGCACTACAAGCATTCTCCCCTCAGCAGTTAGTAATGGAAAACTCAAAGAGCCCGCTTTTTTCTCGGTTTTAATGAAATGAGACATGCTGGAGTTAAATAATTAAATGAAAAATAATTGAAAGCATTTTGGGAAGTAAAAGTAAATGAAATGATCGTCAAATACATCCCACTGACTTGCTTTAAAATTGCGGGAATTTTAAAACGATTTCCAGAATAATTAATTTTTATTATAACGTGTCTTAATATCAACTGCGCCTCCATACCACAATCTGCATCTCATGACAATATTCGTTTTATTTTTGATTATTTGTGATTACGTATAGCAATACTTGATGCATATAGAATGACTATAAATTATTTTTATTTGAAGACAGTACATCATACTTGATAGTGAAGAGAGAACGGAAACAGGAAGTTAAAAGAGGATATCAACTTTGATGGAATTGCTATTGTAAAATCCCCCAAACGAACAAGCGCAAGATACGAATATTGTAATATTTCCTATACTTCCCACTTTGCGCCCGATATTTTACAACTTCATTGGGTGATATGTCCGAGTTAATAAAGCCATTCTACTCGATGAGCGGGGAAGGGTAAGTCTGGGGTAAGTGATCGAAGACTTCAAATAGCGCTTCGATAGGAAAAGTAGAAAGAAGAAATTACACTTGAAAATTATGGATTGCTAATTTGTTTAAATATAGAGTAACAAGAGCGTCAAAAGAAGATTTTTTAATTAGCAAAACAGCGAAGAACAATTAATTAACATAAGGCATCAAGGGACTCATCTCTAAAGTGCGAAACTTATCGCCTGCGTTCCGCCTTGCCGCCTTGTTTGGATTCAGAATTTGATACCGAGAATTATCTATTCGTGTAGTACCAACTTTACACCTTACTCCTAACCGATGAATTGTGGACGTCATTCAAACATCATGAATTGAAAAGAGAGTAGTGATTTGAACATACGTTGGCTACTCACGTTTTAGTTATTGTGTTGTCTCATGGCAGAGAGGCGAATGAAATGCAAGTTGTAATGGTTATTTAATTGTTAAAATTTTACCTTTACTTGCAAACAGAACGAATTATATCTTTCATGTATACTTGCTAAAAATGGCTTCTTCGCCCTACAAGCTGAGTTGTGTGCTGTATGGACATACTTTGGATGTACGAGCTTTAGCTGTGACGCAGGAAGGTTATATTGTGTCTGGTTCTCGTGATAAAACAGCAAAAGTTTGGAGACCTAACGGGTAAAACTATCATTAAATGTCATCGAAAATCAAAATGATTATCTGTCATGCGTGTAAAAAATTTCGTTTTCCTTTTTACAGGGTCAATACTGGGTACACTGAAATTCAGACACTGACAGGTCATTCGAATTTTGTGTCAAGCCTGTGTGTTTTACATCCGACTTCTCGACACCCCAAAGGCCTTATAGTGACGGGTAGTAATGATACACATATACGGTTATTTATGGTGGAATCTCCAGAACCAATTGCAGTTTTAAAGGGACATAAAAATGTTGGTATGTGTTGCTTATGTTGCTGTTGTCATGCATAGTTATTAATGAGCATAGAAGTAAATTAAATTAAAATTCTCATTAATGTTTTCATTAATTTCAGTTTGTAGTTTATCTCCTGGCATTCAAAATGGGACATTTATTAGTTCTTCTTGGGATTCTACGGCTATGGTATGGAATAGTGATGGAAGTGGAGTACAACACGTTCTTTCAGGACATCAAATGTCAGTTTGGAGTGTCATTCAGTTAGCATCCGGAGACATTGTCACTGGTTCGGCTGATAAAAGCATCAAAATATGGTTACAGGGTGGTGTTTGCCAAAAAACTTTAACAGGTAATATTTTTCTTGCAAGTATTTAGGTAATTTTGCCAATTTTATCTAATAAAATTATTCTGATGATACAGGCCATACAGATTGTGTGCGTGGCCTGGCAGCTACATCGGCCACTGAATTCCTTTCAGTAGCTAATGATGCTTGTGTAAAACATTGGAATGCTACGAAAGGCACATGTTTATCTACATTTTACGGTCATGGAAATTATATTTATAGGTGATTGTATATATAAACTTGCAATAATTTTTTACGAAGATTACTAGGCAGTCTGTTGTTATGTATTATTTTCATTTTTCAGTGTTTCAGTATTTCCTCAAGGAGGAGCAGAATGTTTTGTTACTTCTGGTGAAGATAGAACTGTACGGGTGTGGCAGGGAGGAGAAGTAGAACAAACTATCACTTTACCAGCTCAGAGTGTTTGGTCGGTTCATTGTCTTGCGAATGGTGATATAATAACTGGTAGCAGGTATTGTACTTATTTTAATTATTTGCAAATCATTCTTTTTTCATGGGCATAATTTTTGCTCCTTTTTTTGTATAAAATAGTAATCATTCTAGTTTGATTGTAAAATATCTTTCTTTTTTCCCCAGTTACTCCACAAGACAATGTTGAGACATTCTCGTATCCTCATTTTCATCAACCTTAAATTTATATTTTTTTGCCTATTTACTCTTGATTCCTTTAATCTACAGTTACAATGAAACTTTTCTTTAATAAACACTAATGGAATCTTGAAATTTGTCCACTTTTGAGAAGTTTCTGATTTTGGAAGATTCAATGTACTTAATTTTATACTGGTTGTTTGAGATTAGCTGGAGTTGAATTTTGTATTTACAGTGATGGTGTGGTAAGAGTCTTCAGCTGTGATGTAAATAGACAAGCTGACACCGAATTGATTCGACAATTTGATGAACAAGTTGCAAATATGAGTCTGAATACTGAGCAAGAAATAGGTGGTGTCAAAGTTAGTGAGTAAGTACACTTGTAGTGTTTTTCAAAGAAAAGAAAATCTAATTTCCAACATATTTGCTGAACTAAAGATTTGTAAAAAATATTTATTTTATAGATTACCTGGCAAAGAGGCTTTGTTAGTACCAGGAAAGACCGATGGACAAACGAAACTTATCCGAGAGGGTACCATTGTGCAGTGCTTTAAATGGTCAATGTCCTCAATGGAATGGGTTAAAGTGGGGGATGTGTTGGGAGCAAACGACGGATCCCAAGCTCCATCTGGGAAAGTTGTTTATAAGGACAAGGTGTGTACTTTGTATTTGGTTACTTTATTTTTTTGTATTGCTTTTCTTAGTTTGGATCTCAATCTTTTGATTTGACAGGAATGAAATTTTTAAAGCATTCAGAAATCGGGGAATTAAATTATTTTGGTTGAAAAGATAGTATTTAGATTTTTTTGCATGAATGAGATTTTGGTGGGAGTAAGTTTTAAGTTAAAACTATAAGAAAGTATAATTTAAGTCATGGTTTGTTCATAAAAGTATTTATTGAATAATTTCCAGGAATATGATTATGTATTTAGTGTAGATATCGAAGATGGAAAGCCTCCTCTTAAGTTGCCATACAATACAGATGAAGATCCCTGGTTTGCTGCTCAAAGATTTATTCATGAAAATAATCTCAGCCAACTATTTCTGGATCAAGTTGCTAATTTTATTATCACTAACAGCAAGAAAGTGCCTCCTCCTTCTACCTCTTCAACTTATATTGATCCTTTCACAGGTATCGGATTTTAATGATTGTTTTATTTCTTTTAGTGATATTATTTTGAACACATTGTTCAATAGTTGTACTGTTAATGTCTGAAAAAGGTCTTAAAGTTGATAATATTTTTTTGTTTAAATTCAGTTTCTTATTTCTCCCAAATTCCTGTGCAACTTTGACAATCAATGATGATGATTTTACCTAACTATTTGTTAATGCATGGTTATTAGTACTGTATTCTGTATTTAGTTATTTATTAAGCATTTCAATTGAGAGTTAAAAATCCCTTGACAAAATATTTATATAATACCATTCACTAATCTATTCCAAAATCATAGTTATTTATGTACCTTGTTTAGTAGTAAAAATTATGAAAAGTATTGTAATTATCAGAATATCTCTATAGTTTTTTTAATCGGGGTCTATTATTGAAGTATATTCTTTATCATTCATTGTTCTGTATTATGATTATTCTAAGTTATGTAGGGTACTTACTCTTGGCCTTTGGACAGCAAAATGTATTATAGTATTTGCCCAAGCATAGTATGACCTGTAAATTAATTTGATTTGCTGTTAAAAAATTATTTCCCTGAATTCATCAAAATACCTCATGACGTATTATGCATGATTCAAATACATTTTTTTCATGATGTCGCCTTAATAAAGTCATCATAATTAAATAATAGACCAATCTTTTATGGACGAATAATGTATATTTTTGTGTGATACAAACTCACAATGTTTCGACTTTGTTTTAAGTCATTGTCAGGTAATTCAAATAAAGTAAATTTAGGCATTTTAATTGTAATTATCAGAAAAGTGGCCTCAATATAGCAGAGGCCAAATGATTCCATCAGGCATTCTAGAGGAAGGAAGTACTGGACTTCCTAGTGGTAATCTCCTTACCATGTTAAAAATGAGCTCAGCAAATTAATTGTCTGTTCAAAATTGAAGTATTTATCCATTGTCATTTCATAACAAGGCAAACAACATGGACAGTTTGCTTGCCTGGAGTTATACTTTAGTTTGAGATGTAAGGATCATGCTGTGATTACAATTTGAGTGTGTTTTAAAATATGTAAATTTAAATTTGTTAATATTTAGTAATTTTATAATTTTATTTGTTAAAATTTTAAATATTTAAATTATGTATACAACAAATTATAAGTCATTGTTACAGTGTTAACATGTCAAACATCATTAACTTATCAGTGTTTTTTAATTTGTTATATTTTTACAAAGTTCTTCATACATCATCATTTCCCTGTATTAAAGAAATTAATGTTATACTAAAATATTTTACTTTAGGTGGTTATGTACTATATTTTTCTTCACATGAACATTTATAATTTTAACTTCTCTCATTAACGATAAGTTGTCCTACTTCTTTGCAAAACCTTGGTTCATTGATTTTTCTTCTCCTCTAATGAAGGTGGTAGTCGATACATTCCTGGAAGTGAACAGGAAGCAAGAGGAAGCGCGTCTATGGCTGACCCGTTCACCGGAGGGAGTCGCTACATGCCTGCGCCCTCTGCAGTTCCCATTCCTACTCCTGCTCCTGCAACCACTAATGGAGGCATGGAAATCAGCTTGGATCCCTTCACAGGTAGCTTCGACTTTTATTCTACAACTACCTTTAATCGTAACTCCGTGTTGACCTGCCCTCTTACTTTAAAAAACTGAACTAGAGGAGGTGGTATAAACAACAGATTGTTATGTAAACTAACTTCCCTTGGCATGAAATCCTGTGAATATAAAGTGTTGAACACTGTTACAATGTTAAATGCACTGAAATATTTTGAATTTAGTTGAATAGCAAAGGATCTGAGATCCATCGTATGGACGGGTAACAAACAAGTTATACCTGCTGCTTGTTTATATCACAAACATCCACCACAACTATGTGGTTGTTGTTCCATCTATAGTATCTTGGAGTTGCGAATAGTACAGGACAACTAGATAAATTGGTTTACTTGGACTGTCTCTGCTTGGTAGTTTCAGGATTTTTGTAGGAAGGCACAGGTGTCGTAATTTTCATTGAATTCCCTTGTATTTCTGTTTCATATGAAAAAAAAACAACAACAACTACTCTTGTTTTGTAGTTCATTCTTTTGGACTGTCATGAAAGTAAGTTTAGCTGTGGGAAAACTTAATATCATATTGACTGGTGAAGAATTTAAAGATAAAACACCATTAAGTTTTATGTTTTGTTCTCTCTTGTTTTATGTTTTGTTCTTCAAGGACTGGAATGGCGTCAATCACATAAATCAATTTTTTTAATAAAAAAGAATATTACATAAAAAAAGATTCACGCAGATTCATCATTACAATGCAATGATTTTTCTCTAACCACTCAAATACAAAATGAAAAAACTTCTCACACATGAACACTCGTACATCCCTAGCTATATAATAATTTTAAAATCGAATTTGAAGTTCAGTTCAAAACTAATTTTAGGGAAGGTGAAAGGATTTGTTTGTGATGAATCTTGTTTATGAACTCTCCAACAAATTTGAAATAAAATTGTCAATATTTATGTATTTGCCCTAATTTCATTTCCCCAAAAAGGGTCCCAAACTTTTTAAATTTCCAGAAATATATCCTTTGGCAGTTTTATGTTAACGATCAGAAATTTTGAAAAATATAATGTCTTTCGGACTTTTTCTTGTAAATAATATAAATGATTTTCAGGCATCTGAAACCATGACCTTTAAAAACTTAAATATATTTGATAAGTATACTTCAGCACAGTACTTTACTATTGTTAAATGTATGAAAATTTTACACATTTATGATTTTTGTGTCCTGTTGTTATGTTAACATTATTTTATATTCTGTTGTTTTGTTGCTGTCTTTAATATTTTTTTACTCCTGATATTCGTTTCAAACATGGGTGAAATGTGTATTGCATTTAAGGTTCACAATAAATATTGTGTTGAGTCAACAAAGGTCTATAAAATATTTAACTAAAAATGTAATAATATTTGGTATGAATTTCTCTCTAATTTTAATTCAAAGAGTTTCTGGAAAACATTTCCTGTGTTTTGTGTTTTCAGCATGATAACTCTTGATAATTATCTCCTTTGTTGTATAATATGATCTATTATTTTGCAGGTCACAGTAGCTACAGAACTCAAGCCAGTGCTTGTCCATCTAAACCGTATTTTCCTCAGAAGACGTACGTGCGATTTGACCAGGCTAATTTAAGAGTGATTCTGGGTTAGTAACTTTATTCCATTTTTATCATGTGGGAACCAAAAAAGTATAGGCAATTCTCTCATATTATGTATATTTGCACATTCACTATTTAACATGTACTCCTTTTGAAAAGCGATTATGGTTTTATAGAACCAACTTCTATATCCAGACTGGCAACAATGTTTTTAATTGTTCACCAAGCAACATATGCGGTGTTTGCTGGACCTCATCATCTGAATTCCTCAAGTACTCAAATCACACGAACTTTATTGAACCCAAATTAACATGTTCGATAATATAGTTCGATAATAACTTGTACACGTAAATTTACAAACATATTTGCATTAAATTACAAACATATTGATATTCTATTAGTATTATAACTCGCAGCTAACTTTTTATCTTATCTAGGAACTTTTGCTGAAATGTTTGAATCCGCCTCTGCCTTAGGGCCCTTGATCGGAATTGATGGGATGGTCCCTTGCTTGCTTCCGGAGAGTAAATTTGTTTATTATCCTCCACGTCATCATACGCAGTTTGTACTGTTTTTTGACAATAAACTTATTTATTTATACATTTCATGTACTGTAGTACGCAGATGCGTAGAAAAATCCGTCGCCTTTTTGCTGTGTAATACTCGACTCAAAAGACCAATAATGGATAGTCGTACTTCCACATCACTTATGCACACGGAGTCTTCTTTTGAGACCACAAAAATACAGAATTGCCTTTAGTTTTTGTTTTTCTCTCTTTTTTTTTGTTAGACCAGCTGATAAGATTCCAACATTGATGGTTTACTCGTACACAAAAATAATCTCACTCATTGGGCATTATATTATCCTCTGAGATATTGTCCTTAGAAGTGAACGCGGTTGTAAAATTTATTTGTTCATTTATTTTGTAAGTGTATTTAAATTACTAATACTGACATTAACTCACAAGTTCGTTTCTTGAATGAATGAAGACTTTGACTGTTACGTTCAAATCTAACTACTTTTCTGAGTTTTCTTTTCTTTTTTTTTTTCTTTTTGAAGTAGAAATAATGAATTGATAAATTGGTTGTTTTTAAGAAAAGAACATTGGAATTAATTTGGCACTAATGTTTGTTGTGAGGACACACTGACTATTTAAATGGTTTATTCTGTCAGACTGTGTTTGATGGATGAACTCCGATGAAGCAAAATTTCATTCTAATTTATTTTTATTGAACTAACTGTATTATTGGTGTTTCTGGACACCAATTCAATTCCAGAAAAGCTCACTGAATTCAATAAGAAAACTGGTGATGTGAACCACAAGATAGAAGAATCGTGTCTCGAAGGTGTGGTGAAATTAGGAGACGTAGGAGCTTCAGCGATCCCCATTTATGTGGAATCCCTGAGGCAATTACTCCAGTGGCCGCAAGGTATGATTTATTTAGTATCTCTATGGGGTTGTGTATTCAGAAATATTTCGTAATCCTTCAGATCAGTTCTTAAATGATAGTAATATTTTGTACTGACAGAAAAAAATATTGGTGTGACAGCAATATAAAAAATGTTCAAAACGTTTTATTTTTTTTGTATTTTTGGAATATACCATATTGGCTGAAATATAGTGCGATGCTTTTCCCCCCAATATGTACCTTCGTTCAAGGATTTGTTTCTCAGAGGTTGGCAGTTTGTGTAAGGTAGACATATTGAATAATTTTAGGCAAAGTATCATGACTGAGTTCAAGTCGTATTCGCATTGTATTTGAATTCTTCAAGATTAGTTCCAATAAGTTGGGTATTGTGTGCATGAAGTAGCATTTCAGTGCATTTATTAATAATCACCAATAGATAACTCGTGGTATTGCAAGAATATTAGATTGTTGTCTCACTGGAGTAGTTCCTAACACAAGCATTGTGTTGCAATGGCGATTGATCCAGTAGTTTCTGGTCTCCAAAGCTCCTCTCATATTAAATATGAGACAATTTTTTCACTTCTTAACATTTGCCTGTTGTTTATTCGATGGCGGGTACAGAAAATATTGATCATGTTGACAAAAATCCTTAAATAAAAAACGTGCATGCACTGTTCATGAGGCAGAAGAAAAGTTGTAATTTAAAAGGATAAAAGAATGTGGGTGTTTCTGGGTTTTCCTTCTAAATATTTGGATAGCACACTATATTCGGGGTCGTATTACATTCAGGCCAATACAGTATCCACGATAATAATGAAATGATGTTTCATTTTGTTTCATCATGCATTACTAAACTTCCCAGTCAAATATTGGTTTGAATTCCTAAACTGAACAATCTGTATCATTCGTCATGTATTTTTATTGTTTCAGATATATTATTTCCGGTCTTAGATGTAACTCGATTAGCAGTGCGTAATGAAGGAGTGAACCAAGAGCTGTGTGGAGGACAAGCTGGCGACGAATTGTTTTCTTTTCTATCTACATTTCTGGAATCACCACGAGCCACACCAACTAATCAAATGCTCACATTGCGTATATTTAGCAACATGCTTGCCTTCACTGCTGGAGAACAGCTTGTATTAAATAATCGGAAGTTTATTCTATCAGCATTAAAGAACCTCGTTCCTCCTTTTAACAAACATGCTCAGGTATAATATATATTTTTCTGAAATTTGGTGTTAAATGATCATTTCTTCCAGTTAGACCTGTTTTTTTCTCTTTTAAATGATTAAATATTTTTCTTTTTAATTCATTTAGAAATGAATAGGCTTGTGTTAATTTATGGATACTAACAATATTTTTACTCTAAAATCTATGTCCTATAAGTATTATTTATATTGTCAGTATATTAAAAGAATATTTTTATTTTTCGTTCAGTTTGAGGTACAAATTTTTGATAGTCACTGTACATGTTCATTTTTAAAAATTTATTGTAAATGTTATATATGTGAATTAACATATCCCATCTTATGAGGGGAAAACTAAATGATAATGTTGGTTGAGAGATGTAAGTATCACTGCGAGTTGATGCACAGTTTCCGTATTATTCTCAAACAAGTTTCAATGCAAAATACATTTTTTTTCAATTTTTGCGTACTATGTATTAGGAATTTTTTTTGGAAGTAAGTTGGAAAAAAACGTCCACATACATAAGGATCCCTTTTCATTGTTTTGTGAGCTTATTGTTTAATAAGAGTATAGTTTTTACTCTTGTATTGCAGCTGTGAACATGTTTATTTTCGATGGTAAAACATTTTGAATTTTTTGTGAGTAAGATTATATGGATGATGCTTTATTCACATTCATTTTTCATTTCCTTGTTTTTAATGATGTTGAATTGACATATGGTAGCTATTTTCTTCTTGTTTAACTTCAAGTATCATTGTAGATGTACTTTAAGTGGTTGACTATTTATAGAAGTTGTTACACTCTTCTTTAAAATATTGTTTGAGAATGATTTTGTAATGTTGGTTCTGCCTAGATTCTACATCAGCACTGTCCAACTAGCATCCTGCGGGCCAAATGTGTCACGCAAAACCTCTTTTACGAGCTGCGAGTTATAGTACATTTTACGGAACATCAAATATGGTTGAGGGGCACAATTTTTTGTTGTAAATCTATGCTGTCAGAATTAATATTTGACGTGACACGTCCTGTGAGATAAAACAGAAAATTGGGTTCGAAATTACCCTGTCGTACATTACAATATGAAAACATTTTTATTATNAATATTAAAAATGCTTTCTAAAAATAAAGAAATGTACTTTTCAATTTTTCCAACGTGAAATAATATAAATTTGTTGATGAGAATCGAAATATACAAATTAAAATCATATGACCCATAAGTTGTTTTTTTTGTGGGGCAACATTTTGTTTGCTGATCCCTATCGTGTGCCATTCCAATCAATCGAAGGTGTACAGAAAATGGCCATTGGGCTATTTATTATAAGTTGGATAGTGCTGGTGTATATAAAGCACCCTTTTAATGTCTCCACCTATACAGGTTGCTGTGGCCACACTTCTCTTGAATATTGCCGTCACATTGGAAAGAGCTGAAGATAAGGAGTCGAGATTACAAGCTGTACAAGTTATCTCTGTCATTCTTCCCTCCTTATCTGATTCGGAAGCACAGTTCCGTGCCCTCGTCGCATTGGGTACCCTGCTATGGGAGGCTGAAGACAGAGACACTCAGTCCAAGCTAATTGCATCAGTTGCACGTTCAGAAGAAGTGCTAGGAGTGCTGAATAAGTACGTGGCAACTCAGAACGGCAGCAACATAGATCCAGCCTTATTGAAAGTGTCTCAGTGTGCAGCTCAAGTGGTTGCATTGATACAGAAAACATAGTAATAACTTGGAAAATCTTATTAGGTAAGAATAGTTTATTTTTTTAAGTGCCATGTTTCATTGTTAAAACATTCTTGCATTACACACAGCTGTTTTGTTTCAGACAAAGGAATCAACTGCGTGCGCAAGCACGTAAACATTGATCTGCCTTTGTTTGGAGATAACCGCAAGAAAAACACTACTCGAAAATTTCGCGAAAAACTTACTTGCTTGTACAAAAGATATTGTGCGTTATTGAACATTCATTTTACAAAAGGCTTTGAGGTTTTGTATTTATTTTAGTTTTAGAGCTACACTTCACCATAATGTTGACAGTTTATAAATAGTTTGAATACAGATTCCTGTTTCCTGTGTTAATTCATCAAGTGTTAAAATTAAATCGACTTCTGTGTTCTGGCTCGTTTTTCTGTGTTGATTCAGTTTCTATAGTTAAGTGGAATATGTGATATTTTTTAAAACTAATTGAAGACATTAAAAGAGATCTCTTCATTATTCTTGTGTTGTATTAACCATATTTTACCTTTTCTCATTTTTTTGATTTGAGATTTGAATCCTTATGGATGATGTTCTATCACATTATAGATAAAATTTTGAGTTCAAGATCAAACTTATCAAAGTTAACTATTTCTTGATTATTCTTATGTTTATTGTATTTATACATTTTAACTTCATTGGTCATTACTCCAGGAGATTTAATTCTTACTAGAAGTATTTCCTATCACAAAACTGATACAAAATTTGAATCTTACATCACACTAGTATCTTGCATTTCTTTTAGAACAACATCGTGTATGGGAGTCTAGGTGTCCAGGTGATACTGTATTGAAAGAAAAATTTTTAACCATCATTACTCCAAAAATGACCACAAATTGACGCAGTTTCAGTGAGACAGTTCTACACCCAGAGATCAGACTATGGAAGCCATTGTAATCATAATATCATGTAGTTTACAACTATATGTGACATGTCAATTCATTGGTAACATCCATTTCTGATGAATCAAATTTGAACCTTAGTTAAGAATTTGGGTGTTCTTTTGAGAAATTTCCTTTGGTGTTATCTTGAAAACAAGGAATTAATTTCTTTCTCTAAATCATCTTGTAGAAAATGTTTTGAGTAAATTCCCCTTACCATCAGCTAAGAATGACTGCAAGTCTTAAAAACTGTTGGACAGTGGATACTCAAACTTCCTGATTTGATAATTTTTTTTTTTTTTTTGTACAAAAAACAAACAACTGAGTAATTTAATTTTTTAATAATATTCTCTTGGACATTTAATTATATTTGATTAAATGCTGGTCTTTATTACCTTGTTTCTCTGTGCATGCTTTACAAGCCAAAAAACTTACTGTCACAACTGAATTTCATGTTTGTTTGAATTGTCTCCAAAACATTCTTTTTGCCTAGTATCTGGTAATTCCATTGCGAAAGTTCATGAACATTTTTTGACAAATGCAACAATTTCAAATTCGTTATTTTCCAGTTATTAGAAAGAAAGTGACTAAATTTTCTAGGTAATACATTCCTCTGATTTTATCAAAAAATTCTTGCCCATCACAGCCAGAAGGCATGTTCATCATATGAATAGGATACAACTGTATTCCTTACCATATTTTCTCAAAATATAGTCCCCCCACTTATTTTAGGAGGCAAAGTAAAAAAAAAAAAAAATGAAGTTGTGTAAAATCAACTTTCTAAAAACTCTTTATGAAGGGAAATGCTTGTTCAAAATTCCACGTGAACTTTTTTTTTTTGTGGGACTTTGGCGCTCGTCAATGGCAAGGTTGTTAGAGACCTTGCAGGTGAGGGAAAAATGCAGTTTCACACCATAGAGAAGAGCCGTAAAGACTCTTCCCCATGTGTGGGACTCACCAAATATCTCAATCATACCCACTAAAAAAACCCTCCTAAATTCAACAAATATCTAAAGACAAAGATGAAAGAAAAGTAGGAAACAATTGCTAAATACATTGTCATAAAAAGGGAAAAAAATCTTAAAATTATAATTTTCAAATTACAGAAAGGAAGGATAAAAGGAAACAAGAATGCAAAATTAAACCCTCCCGAGAACTTATGGGAGGAGCCCCGATCTACTCATAAAATTCAATAGTTTATTAACATCCGTTTCATTTCTGAGAATTGTTGGTAAATCTGCAGCCAGACCTATTTGTCTCCGTATTCTCGTGTATTTTCTGCAATCAGTAGGTGACGCACTGTCAGAGAAGAGCTACACTCACAAATTAATGTGAAATGGTAAGTATAATCAAAAATACTTGAAAAGCTAACTGATGCAATTCAACTTCTCCTCTTGACATCGCCTGATCCACACGGACTTCGGCTCTATTTCGAATTCTCGTGCCGCTGCCTTATTTATATGTCTGAGCATTATTTAGAAATCGCAGTTTGATGTTAGCGTCGAAGCATCTTCGATCGTCCAACTTTCGTTGTGTCGAAGAAGATCCTCCGTCCCTCGGAAAAAGTCGTGCGTCGCTCTGGGCAGAGGGCGACGGCAGTCGGTCATTCCCAGACGACGTGGACCGGGTCGGTTCCCACTTCGAATCCTTCCGCCATCGTCGATCGATTTTATTGGGTGTTACGTTACGTTTACGGCTTGTGTTCGCTTAATTCGTTATCACCCACGAAACTTTGAATTAGCAGTTTCCCCGTCCTACACTCCTAATATAGTCCCGCCCCCCCCAGGATTTTTTTTTTTTTTAGAAAAAAGGGGACTATATTCGGGTGAATACGGTACCACAACACTTAAGATTGTTGCTGAAGGGAATTTGAGGATAAAGGTTTTGATTAATGGGAGTTCAAATTGTAGGGACTTGGAGCAATTTAATTGCACCAGAATCATTTTCTAGATAATGATCAAGGACGCTAATACAATATTTTATATTTACTTGATCAGAAACACATTCCTAATAATTTTAATGCTGACTAAACCATATAAGTCTCTTGGAAAGTTTACCTCTGTGCATATCTACACCATTTGATGGATCTGGCCATAGGAGATATTTTGAATTTTCAGCCATTATCTTGAACACACATTTGTGTTTGTCAGGAAAGCACTATGCACAGTCTTTTGAGGAGTTCTTCTCTCTCTAAAATTAAGGGGTAGGTAGGGGTTCTGTTCTGTGTTTTACGAAGTGGCCACAAAGAAACCAATTCGAAATGGTAGGAGAGTCAAGTTGGTTTTACCATAGTGTTTGGTTTTTATTGACAATATTTTAGTTTACAATACACGATTAACTTAAATTTTCTGTGAGAATACTTTCCTCCGAGGGCTAAACCTTCATTCCAAAAGCAATTAGTTGGGAGAAGAACTACAGATCTGAATGAATAGACAAAATGGAAATAGTTCATTCAATAAAATAAAGTATCTAACAAACACTTCAGAAGAAACATTCCTTCTTTCAAGATTTTTCATTGGAAAAGACTCAAATTTAGCTATTTTATTTCACCAGGTTCTTGTTTGCTAGTGGTATTGGATTCTATAATAGTTAATCAGCGGAACTCTTGAGTCTGTTATAATCTACCAGCCAACTTTTATCCACAGAACACAAGCTAAGCCACAGATGCACACAATTTACTGCACCATTAACTAAATACAAATCTATAACTAATTAGAGTACAAATGCTGATACAGAAGAAGCACAATACTTGCTAAGAATGTATATATAAATTTACAATTTTATTGCCCCAACAGAATATTCTCTTATATACTTCATTTTCTTCAAGGTATACTGTATTAGCAGTTATAATAAATTGTCTGAACTAATTATCACAATGACAATAAAAAAATTGGTATTCTTTATACCACTATGTTTCCAACATTTATCCCAAGAATAAATGGTCATGTATTTTCACAGAAAGATGTGACATCCAAGTCATGTGCAGAAATATTCCAGAGGCACATTACACTTTTAACACTTTATTAGTTACACGATTCACAAGTAACAAACCAAATGGAATGTTAACATATTAAACGGATCATCCAATTTTCTAAGGAATTCAATATTGGGTAGCATTAACAGATAGATGCAAAATAAAAAGAAATTGGTTTCTATGTCAAAATGTGAATATGTATCTGAATTATGGTTAAAATTAAACTTATGAGTAGGACAGAAATACAAAGATAATGGAACCACACATTACTAAATTCTAAATGGAATCCATTATCCATTTTCTCCCAATACACCATGTTTCAAGGTTAGTTTGCACTTTCACACGCATCAATCCAGTCATTATACACATCAACAGGTTCAGATAGAAAATTAATTGATGTCTGATAGTCCTCTAAACACACTCTACAAGTTATCCTTGCTGTATTCCTTGCTTTATCCCTGCAAGAAAAAAAACAAAAACAAATAATTACTGCAATATTAGCGAAAAGCATGAATAAGCTTAAGTTAATTTTTCTCCAAGTTTAATGAATACTATGATCTTACATCTTGACTTCACACGACTTTTCATGGTTACAGAAAGGGCAGTTAAACTGAATGTCCAGAGGTTCAATAGCTTTCCTCTTCGGTGGTGGCTTTCTCTTACTCTTCCTTCTTCCCATGGTGAACTGGAAATAAATATTTTATTAGATGAAATAACAGATTAAAAGGAAACACGATTCAGAAATGAACGAAATTATGATTGAGATAGTAACAATTGCAAAAGAGCGTATTTCACGAACAAAATGACCTTCAATAATAGCACAAGCAACAACATAAGAGCAGATTAATACGAACAACAATCCATCCTGCTGCTGGTTTATTTTCAACGCGCAAACGACGAAGTGATTTATGAATTACGGGATATGTTACTCACAAGAAAGATAAAAATTCACGTAAAAGATAACATCAACAATGACACGAGTACAGTGGCACTACAGTCATAAAACCTCTTACCGCTAATCACTAATCACTCTACTTTAACGCGTCCTCCGGTGCTTTGTTTTGGAACTTAGTTGTAATATGTTAAGGAAGAGGTCGTCGCAACATGCCAATGTAGCCAATATATATGATTAGCAAAGGAATTAGGGAAAAGATTAAGATTAATATTGATGTGTTAAATTGAGAAGCAGTTCAGAATGACTACTTTAATATTAATTTATATTATAATATTTTATTATTTCGATTTTATATCCACTTGATAATTCTATATAAGAGAGTACTATTTTTATCCGTGGTAAAGTAAGGTTGGCTATGGCTATGGCGGGTTACGCTGTGGCCAAAGGCGGTTTTTAAAGTGCTCTGTGGTTCTCAAAACTTGCTGACGTCATTTTTATACTTTTGACTGAAATTTAACGAATTGTAGTAGTTGAAAACTATGAGCAAGAAAATTCAAAGCTAGTTAACTTCAAAGGCGTAAAGAAGATTGGTTTATGTGTGGAAGTGAAAAGGGAATCGAGTACCACTCATTCAATGGGGAAGGCTGAGGTAAGTTTAGTATTGTTTTTCATCCTAATGTATTTTGTCTTTACGATCTCTATCGCCACTTGTATGAATATATTATTTCTAGTTATTAATAGTATAAGTAGGTTTTTATCCGCCTCTGCCTTAGGACCCTTGATCGGAATTGATGGGATGGTCTTTGCTTGCTTCCGGAGAGTAAATTAGTTTATTTTCCTCTACATGGTCATACGCAGTTTGTAGCTGTTTTGACAATAAAGTTTATTTATTTATCATATTTACGATTGAATACTAAAACTTTGTTTGTATTACACAGCAGTTTTGTATTCCGGTAGTCTTCTGGCATTTTCTTGTAGTAACTTACATCATTTTGACTGATATAAAAATGAAGTGGCTGATTTGAAGCAAATGTCAAGGTGGAGTGTAATTTTCAATGAAACGCAATCTTTGACAAGTTACAAATTCTTGCAAATGTGTTTGTGATATATGATTAGTCACAATTTAAAAAAAAATTGCTTTGTGGATTGGCGAACGTTCTTGTGCGAGAAGTTATCTGATAGGGTGTGTAATGGACATTACCTAGAAGAAATTTGGAGTAACTATAACAATATTTTCAATATAGACTACGGTTTGTTACTCACAAACTAATGCGAAGTAACTTAGATCTATAATAGAAAAAGTGAATTGTGAATAACGGCATCTATCCTTCGAATCTGTGTGGGTTGAAGGTCCAATGGCAGTCTGGCGGTGAAATCTATAAGCGCGTCTGCGGGTGTGAAACCCGAAATGGGAATCTTGGGTTAAATATAATTAAATGAAAAAGTCTCTTAAATAAAATGAAAAAAGAAAAAAAAAGAACAATAAAATGTAATTTGTGATATCACCAAGAGCTAATATACATTTGTAATTTGACAGATCAGTTTATTTCAACGACAATAAGAATGCTATATTTTTCAATATTGTTTTATTGATTTTGAAAGAATATGTTGTTTAAATATTTAAAATAAAAAAATTAAGGAATGTAAAAATGGATTCGAATCTTGAGTGTAAGGATGCAGGGATGAGGTATGGAAGCAGAATTTTACAATTCTTTCGTTGTATTTGTGACGCAAGAGTAGCGTCCTCGATTAACCAAAGTGTCGTGGGTTCGAGTACCGATGCATTGAAACGTTGCGTGAGGTAACATACCCCCACCGGACTGTTCTAACAAGTTGAGACGAAGAGTAATTATTCGTATCGTCAGAGAAGAATCATTCATTACAATTACGTTATCTGATTTTGTTGTTGGTTTCACACCTATTTTTGTCATGTCTTTTGTCATTGTTTGATAAGAACACTTTTGTCCGAAGCTGATATTTTTGTGAGCTTTATTTCTTGCATTCCGACGCCGCTGAGTCTCTCTGAATACGTGATAAATATTTTTTAAATATTCATTTTAAAACAGAAAATGATCATTTAGTAAAAGCGACAGTTACAGGGAAAATGAGAAGCTGGGTTTAATCATTGACACTTCAAAGCAACTGAAAGCTGTGGTGATGACGTCTATATAAATTTGAAAGACAGATTTGAGCTTCCAACTTTCGATTCCATTTCTTGACACGTGACAGAGACAGGGTCGGATTTAGGATATACCGCC
>NNCF01127371.1:376384-388726 GCA_002313205.1 Laupala kohalensis
GAGGGGGGGGGCAGTGGAAGAACGTAAGAAGTGACGAGTCGATGCACAGTGGGTCCAAATACAAAAATAATGGTCGAAATTGAAAAGATAAATTAGTCTGTGAAGGGAATTCAAACCTGTTCTTCTAAGAACTGTATGGACTCTTAAAAACCACTAGATCTGACTCCATAGAGTGAGACGAAAGTAACTTTGTATCATAACATTCGAGTGAAAAACGTAGTTTTTATTAAGAAACAAGTTACGGTAAATTTTCGTTTGTTCTTTTCTTTTTTTTGAACAAAAATGATGAATAAGTTAACATCACTTTTTTCAGGACTCAAAGAAAAAAAATGTATTCCTTGTCATCTGAACCATGTTGAACTAAATTTTCTTGATCTTTCGTGTTGTAAAAGGTTGTGCCATAAATGCAAATTGAAAATGTAGCCAAAATTTCAGGATGATTGTATGATAAGTCTCGAAAAATTTGAAGTCAATTAATTCAAAAAACTTTGAATTCACTAATTTCAATAATATAAATTTTAAAAATTGAATTGAATCTTATAAAAAAAATCATAACTATGTTGGATTTGATTTCGTAGTTTTGTTGATTGTGTTACGCATTCTGAATCTTAGTTAACGTAGTTAGTCCACATATTTCCTGTTGCGTATATTTCGCAAACGTTTATTCCCATTTATGTTCCGGCATTATCTTCTGAGGCAATTCTGGTTAGAGCATCCATATTTCAGAAATGAGAAGAGGATAGTTCGGATGATTTGTTAGTCTCACCCCGAAACTCTTGTAAACCTTTATTCAAGGAATTAAATATCTTAACCCTTCCCTGCATTTATATTTATGAAACGGTCTTGTTTGTTAAGACCAAATTACTGAAGTACCACCCTTGCTTCATACGAAACTGTCTCGTTCACGAACACAATACTCGCAATAGGAATAATATTCATCGCCCTAGAGTGTCAACCACTCTTTGCCAAAAAGGACCATATCATTCGGGAATCGTTCTATACAGTCCCCTCCCCCAAAATATAAAAGACATTATTAAATTGAATCTCTTCAAATCCGATGTTAAAAGCTTCCTTGTGCACCAGAGCTTCTGCAATGTAAAAGAATTTATTGAATTTAATAAAAGTTAAATCCGTCTTGTACTTTATCACGCCATTGCTGTAGTACTTTCAAAATATCTGACAACAATTTCAAAACAATTTTCTTGCATGCTTGTCTTGTGTATTAAGATTCATATTAATTTAGTTTTATGTGTACGGTTGTGTACATAAATTCTGTAGCCCCATTCTGGCTCAGGTTTTTCTCCGGTTTTCCTTCGGGTAGAAGAGGATTTTTGATACAGGTTCTCTAGGCTCTCGTCTATTGAAACAATAAATTTCGAATTTAGTGTTATTTAATAGTTACGACTTATTAACAATATTTTCCGAACAATTTGTAGTTCGATATTAATACGTACTTGTGAAATAATTTTTTTGTGTTGAATTATAAATTTGTTGAAATTCTATTAATATTATAACACATAGCTAACGTTTTACCTTATCTAAGAGTTTGCTTTGATTTTTCAATCCACCTTTGCCCCTAGGCCCTTGATCGGAATGATTTACTTCCGGAGAGTAAATTAGTTTATTGTCCTCCACGTGGTCGTACTCAGTTTGTAACTTTTGCTTTTTTGACCATGAATTATTTGACATGTTGAATTTTCGTGTTTTGGAATCAGATTCGTAACACGACCTTTGCGTTGGGTGTTTGGTACCACTGTGTTTCGCGGCGTCGCATTGATCCGGCGTTGCTCGTTTCCGCCGACACCACTAGCGCTAACCGGGGATCGATAAACGGAGGGGGTTACAGGAGGAACAAATCCGTGTTAACTTATCATTCAAAAGTTATATAAGAGCGATTCTTGAAAGAATACCGACGGTGCGAATATTTCATCAAAGTACGTACATTTGCAGGGAGAGACCAAGGCGGGAATGAAACCCGGAAACTCAATTCTTTGATTCTTTCGGCAACACTTCCCTCACCCATCATTTTGATGAAAAGATAGCATTTCTTCCGAAATGAACATACAAGAGTAGTCTCGTAATGTTATATAAGATTTGCAATTTTAACTTTGTGTGTGGAGCAATATTCTTGAAGCTCCAGAAAGAATATATGTTTGTGTATTGGTCCAATCACCGCCGAACTCTTTCCCTTCTTTTCTTCTTCTTTCCTCGTCCTCTTTCTTCTTCTTTCCTCGTCCTCTTTCTTCTTCTCCTCTGTGAGAATCTGTTTCATTGCCTCGTACGACCGACATGTGGGTTCGGATTCCATCACTCTTCGCTAGAAAGATAAATAACTCCAACGAACTCTTTTTATTGTTTATCGAATATTTTTATCTGTACTCGCCCCGATCCAGGTTTCTTTTGAACTCTTCGAAAATAGAATTGATGAGGTTGTCCCTTAGTTCTTTGCGACAGTCGACTTGGCTTATTGTTCTCCACGTGGTCACGTGTAGTTTTAATTTTTAAAAATCTTTACGTTTCCACCTTCCCGCTTGGTTTATTTCTCCCCCTTTTCTTCGGTCGCTATTACTTTGTAGTGGTGTTTCCGCTCGCTTTTAAATTATTTCGTCTTTCTATCTTTCGCGTGTCTTTATCCTAGAACCCAGTGGTTCTCTAGTTTTGTTGAATTGCGGGTTACGTTCGTAGATTCTCAATGTTTTCGTGGAGTCCTGGGTATTTTATAATGTTTGGCAAATATATTAATCGAGGAAGTTACTTCTGCCTCGGTTGTACAATACTAGATTTGCTAGAAATGAAGATCCTATGTGTATACCTCCCACCGCGTGGGCTGCGCATGGGCATAGTGGAGCCCAGTGGGGCAGGCTGTGCTCGCCGCTCAGTGTTGGGTCGCTCCCCGCCGGCGAGGGAGCTTACTTCGCGTCGTGTTTTCGAGTGTGAACCAAGTGGTCTCTCGACGTTCCCAGAGTCGTCGTTTTGTGGAAATAGAGATTTGAGTTTCCTATTTCTCAAGTGCACACTCAGTTCGGTCGCAGTGCGGTTCCCGAGTGAGAAAGGTTAGTGCTCATACACTGTAGCACCTGGCGTGTCGGAGTCAATTTTATTTTCAAAATATTATTCTTTTACAATTCACTATCAAACCCTGCCGAGTCTATGTGTCACTATTTTGGACAATCAATTTCATTTACTATTTTACCATTATCACCTTCCTTCTTACTTATTTACTATTATTCCTTTTTACCTTCATTAGATATTTTAAAAAAGTAAGTAAGAACATTCCTCTCGGTTACATTATTTATTCAGCCAACGTATCGAGATTAGGTCAGGTAATGACGGAGAAGGTTTCGTCTGTGACGAACCTTTCGTAATTTTAATTCTTAGTGATTTTAAATTGTGATAATTTTAATAACACGATTTTAATTGCTTATCTGCGCCTCAGTCTGACCTGATGAAGAGATGAACCAAATTTCGAAACGGCAGAATAAATAAAATAATAGAGAGGAATGTTTTACTTACTTTTTTTTTAAATATCTAATGAAGGTAAAAAGGAATAATAGTAAATAAGTAAGAAGGCAGGTGATAATGGTAAAATAGTAAATGAAATTGATTGTCCAAAATAGTGACACATAGACTCGGCAGGGTTTGATAGTGAATTTTAACAATAAAGTAGGCGGTCGGAGAAACCTCAACGAGATTTATTCTTTTAATTTATACTTTTGCTCAAGAGCTTCAGAAGAGATTCAAATACGGAAGTTTGTTTGTGACGTTTATTATGAGAAAATTGATTATTATTGATATATCATCAGTATACTTTTCTTTGAAATTAATACTACTATTGATGACATTAAATTAAATATTATGTGTACCTCGCAAGTTCTAGTTGTCAAGTTTGGGAAAGTATTGGCCCAAGGACCATACTTTGACCATGAATCATGATTTTGAGAATGATATTTTATTAACAGTCAATGTTTTGTATGTATTGTGTTGCTGAAGTTTCGTATAGAATACATGGCAAAATGTTTGTTTTATAATTTATTGTCCCATATGATCCGGATCCCACTTAGTCTCGATAGACGAAGTTCTCCTAAACCTTTCTTATTAGTTTTCACAAAGGTTTTTTTCTTGGGTATTTATTAATTAATTTAAAAAAATATTTTATTCCTGTTAAGCAAGAACTAAAATAGTTGTATAAATTGTGATAAAAATGTTTAAATTTTATGTTATTTCGAATAACATACACGTGTAGAGTGCATGTTATTGATTTGCAACATGGAGAATCGATAATTAATTACAAGGAAATCGAAAAATATGTTTTCTGGCATGTGTCGAGAAATCAAAGGAAATATTCTCACTCTCCCAATTTTATATTTAATTTATGAGACGGATTAGGTACAGACGGTGATCCTTTCCAACAATTTAAAGATGGTGTACAATAGCCATTCAGTATAAGCGAATTAATAAAACACGAATGATAATTCTTTCAAAATTTGAACATTTTGTTGTTCACGGTTTCAATACAAACTCGAAAACCGACATATGAAATCCCGCTTTGCGTACAAAGAACGCTGGAGAATTAATATGTCGGAAGGACCATGATGACATCAGGAGTTTATTCAGACGTTATGTCAGTGTTTTAATTTGCAGCACATTAAAAATGGTTTAATATTCCAAGCATCCAATGCAAAGACGTGAGTGGTTGCTTCATTATACTCGAGGTTTAAGATCGTATGGACAAGAAAGATTTGACGTTGAATGATGGTACGTTTTCGTGTTCAGAGTGTCACTTGCGCGAATTGCCCTGTCGCACGCAATACAGAAAGAGTAGGAAACTTCTAACACAACGGTTTGCGTTCGACATAATCAATGAAATCTATATTGCGTCTGAAAATTTGACATTTGGCGAGAGTACAGGTGTAGAAAAGTCCTCTCAACTGAAGTAAGTTGAGAGCGAAAAAAGATAATGATATGGAAACTGGGCTGGTTTGTCCGTTTTGTAATTTTCATGGCGTTAACCATTTTTATTGAATTTTATTGACAATTCCTCGATATTTGTCCTTTTTTCTTTCTTCATTTTGTTTCGCCTAGATATACTTCTAAACCATTTTTTTTTCTTTGAAAGAGAGGCGAGATTTGAGATCCGATGGAGTCTGTTGCTGTAACAATTCAGTTGACATCTTACGCGTTTTTAATACTCGCAAAGTAATTAAGTTGCGGTCAGTATTTCTCGCCATATTAAGGATTTTCTACTTAGTGAAATCTGACGTCATACTCTTCAGATTTTGTTAGTCGTGAAAACTAAAAGGGTTATCAACTTTCGGTTTTTTCCATGTGAAGCGTAATCATTTGACTTAAAATAAATGCTCGATTCAAGTCTGATATTTTTCTTCTTCACATTTTCGTATCAAATGGTAAAGAAAACTATACGCTAGCGCTGTCTTCAGGTATTATATCCGTTATGTCCCTGTACGTCTAACGAGATCGATCTACCGGGTAAACATTGCGTGCAAACTCTTGGAAGAGACGGTGCGTAATTTTTGGTTTTTACTGACCTCTTGCGAATGCAAACTAACGGGCTTTTCGTGCTTGAACATTGCAATGAGAGATTAAAGGAAGATTGCAAGATTCAGATCGTAATGGAAAGTGTGAAACTGGATTTTCAATTCTAGGATAATTACACTCGTTTGATGTACAAATATTTTAAAATACGTGTATAAGTATTTCTGTACTTACTTATTTCTCTCCTTTACACTTTACTACTTGTGACTCGAAGTCGGGAAAATCAGCTGGGATGTTGATAAAGTACGCGACGTGGATCAGCGGCTCACGTTGCGAGGAGACTCTCGACGGACGCTATCTGCGTCTCCTGCGCCGTCAGGCGACCGTTCCTCCCCCCCCTTCACTTTTAGTTGTGATTCATTATCTTGATCAGAACGATTAACAGACCCTCGACGCCAGAACGAACGTTTTTTCTCGCTTAACAAAACATGATACTGCGCGGGGAACCAATTTATGAAGTTTAAGGTATAGTCTTTTGATTTTTTCTGAGATCTCGTACCACGAAACGCCGCTGCGTTTTTAACGTCAGCTTTTAATCTCGGCAGCGAGCGAAGAGATCGGGACATTTGATGAATCTCTAAAAGTGAGTGTTGATTATTTCAGCAGAAATACTTTCGTGTGCAGGTCGGCACCGTTCCTCGAAATGGCCCGAAGGGTTCGATCTCTATCGATATAATACGTAGCACGGGTTTATCAGTTGAAGAGGTTCACAGAATCCCGAGGAAGTCTAAAAGGGTTCACTCAGAGGAAGCGCGGCCAAGCTAAGGTCTAATGTTATGAATGGTGGTTGAGAGAACCAATTGAAAGAGTTGCTGGTTCTTCTTGGAACCCTGGAGAGTTGTGGTCGATGAAGGATGGTGTGAACCAATGGAGAGGGGATGGGTTTCGTAAGGGAGTTTGGGTTCAACAAGGAAGGTCGATGGATCCAATGGTCGGTCTAAGTTTCAAGGAGATAGCTGTGAATGATGTGAAGGACTTTACTTTTATTGAAAGGGGTGGACCAACCCTTTATAAATGAATGTCGCTGGATCTAATAAGAAAACGGAGGATTCAGATGAGAGGAGTCGATGCTTTATAGGAAGACGATGGGTCGCGTCTGGGGTCATGCGTTCGATGGAAGGGATTCATTGATCCCATTGGAGGTCGTGTATTTCAATTGAGAGGGAGGGAAATTCATTCAAGGAGAGGATTGTAGATCATGTAAGGGACTATGATTTTAAGGAACAAGAATAGGCCATATGAGATATTCTTAATTGAAATGGGTTGACTCCATTGTGGAGGAAAGACGTTGGTCCGAATAGAGAGACTCCACGAATTTAAATGGGGGATGGAGGTTTTTTGGTGGATTTAATGCGATCCAATGAATTATATCATTTCTGAAGGGTTGTATATAATTTTATAATTTTTACTTCCGAATATGATGCGGACATTATTGGATTTCTTTTCCTTAATTACATTTTTCATTTCGTTAATTCTGAAGGCGCTTCTCCCAATGCGACACTTGGTCCGGAACCGCATCTTCTCCACAGGGGCTTCTAAAAAGCGCTCGTGACCGGCGTGTGGGAGCGAGCTGAAGCGTGCCGAAGCGTGCCCAGACACCGAAGCACGCATTTTGGGATGCGATCCGTCTTGGTGGCGCGCACGACCGTCTTCTCACGTGTGCGCCGCTGGTTTGGCGCGTGTGCGCACAAAATGGCGCTTGCACACGAAATGGCGCCCGCAGACGAAATGGCGCCCGCAGACAAAATGGAGTCGCATCCTCGCCGACCGACCTCTCTCTGGTATGTGCACATGTGCAGTACTTGTCCTGTTCGTTTACTCTTGCTCGAAATCTTCAAAAGCATGTTTTATGATGTCTGGCAAAATTTGTAGCGTTGACAGTTCGTGTATATCATGGGTTAATGTAGATGTGCACTCTCATTGACTGACTATTTCACGTCAATTTCGGGGAATGGGGAGGACAAGTGGCTACGTCTCCTTGCTTTTTGCTAGTCATTTTTCTGGACCTTTCCTGGGACTACAACCGGGTATTAATGTTCTAGAATAAACTTGCAGAATTAGTACGTCACTGAGTAATAACACTTGTATTCTTTTGAAATAAATAAATTATTAATTTTTGGCGCATATGATGTAGGCACGTGAAATGAATTCTGTATAATATTGGAAGACGCTTATTCTAATTCAGAAGATATTTTTATAATGCCATTCATTGATTTATATTTTATAAATCTTCCAAGTATAACACGTACATTTTTTTATTTTTTTGGAAAGAAGACACATTTTTGCGAACCGTTTGTTCAGGAGAGTGTTAAAAACAATTTATCCTCCGAGAGAAGATTCTGGATATTTCGAGGATTTAATTATATTTCATTTCTTTTGAAAGAGTGTTTTCTGGGAAGAAATGAATGGAAAACATTCGGTAGAATGGATGACGACAGAACTCTACAAACGTTTCTATCGATATTAAATTGCTCGAATTCTAATATTGTAGATTTGAGTCGAGATTTTCAAAATATATAAAAGTCTAGAATAAAACAATTGATATATCCAAATTGTCAATATTTGTAAAGAAAATGATTGTTATTGATATACCAATTTCATTAGTAATAGAAACTGAAAGATGGAATATATTTTGAGGATGTTATCACCTTATATGCATTTCACTTTTTGTTATGTCTTAGTGCTATTAAATAAATTGATTATTTGTATTCGTATAGTCACCAGTCGTATTATTGCAAATTCACAACTTGTAGAGCAGTTTCAAATGCATGGGCACTTCACTTTCTCGGCTGGGAAATGGAAGAAGAGATGATTTAAAGGAATCAAGCTGTATCGTCGATTTTAGCATCTGGTCCAGGGGTCGCGAATGTTGTGGGGATGTTTTTGATAGAATCAAAAAGTTATTTATAATTAGATAATTTTTATAAAACAATTAACTTTTGTGTAGGTATTTTGTAGAAAATTAACAATTTTTTCTGTAAAACAAAAATTTCCAAAACTAAAACCATAAAAAATTTAAAACGTGTCGAAGTATTTAAGAATTAAAAAATAAAATTTTCTGTGTTTTGTTAAATTCGTTGATAATACCAACACTTACATATGTTGGCGAAAAGAAATATTCTGATTGAAGGGTTAAATGATTCATTGGCCCTCTCCTCCAGAAAGGTAAAAAAAAAAAGGGTTGTGTTGTTGGAGCAACTTGAATTCTGCACGTATTGTAGCGAGCCTCACGTCAATCTCATTATAGAACCGCACTGGATGTAATTTAAAGAGGAACTTGGCACATTTGGGTTCCGAGCGTGTATCGACCGACTGACCTCTTGCTGGCTGTCGAGGTCGCACTTGCTGTCTCTCTCTCACTCACACTCACACCGTAGGTCTATGTCCGTCCTCGTCCTCTTACGCACCGAATTTACTTTTCACGTCTACTTGGATTGTGTTTGCGATTTGCATGCTTTCTTATATTTGCAACATTTAAAGTAAACTTCTGATTAAACCAATCTTTTTTAATTACGAAAATTGTGTAAAGAAAATGTAAGATTTGGCATGGATAAAATTTGATTGCATTCAGAATATACCTTCCTGGCATTATGTTTCTAAGGAAAACCACAATTCAGTTATTTCTCTCTCTTTTAACTGTGTCAAGATGTTTTACAATACCCATTGTGATGATCAGTGCAAAGCTGTTGAGAAGAAATTCTAAGAGTAAATCGCCTGTCAACTTGACAACATCTGTATTTGCCTTCTCGTGAATAAGTTGTCGATATTCTTCTATTTTCTCGTGAGAATTTTGCTTTTTTAAGGCTCGTATTACACAAATAAATTTGTTGTCAAAAAAGCTTTACGAACTGCGTATGACCACGTGGAGGACAATAAACTAGTTTACTCTCCGGAAACAAGCAACGAGCCAACCCGTCAATTCCGATCAAGGGCAATTCCTAAGGGCAGAGGCTAAGGATTATCCAAATAATCCTCGATTCGTTTGGATCCGCTTCCATTTCGCAATTTTTTAGGATTTTGCATTCAAATCTANCCAAATAATCCTCGATTCGTTTGGATCCGCTTCCATTTCGCAATTTTTTAGGATTTTGCATTCAAATCTACGAGTGTATGTTGTGTGTTCGGTGCTCGTACGTCTGAACGTCTCGAACGGAAAATTTCAGACTTTTTTAAATATTGTATTTGTAAATGGGAAATGTAGCGTGCTATTGAATTGATTGACACCTTTCTCATTTGTTAAACATAATGATATTCAACTTGTATAAATCAAAACTGTATGGTTTCTTCATAGATTATTGTAACTAGTTCATACTATGATATATCTATTGCTTTTGGTGACATGGTACTGGTGGATTGTCTTCATTTCTTTATCAATTATTTCTACTTGACCTTCATTAGATTTGTGGCATGTAATTCTCTCATGCAATGAGCAGAGGTATTTATACACCACTGTGGCTTAAAGCAAAACCAACATTCCATTGACTGCTTTCTATATAGCCTTTCTCTTACAGCTTTTCTCATGTGACTTGTTTTAACAGTCTCATTTATTTATTATTGATCTGAATAGTTGGTGGATATAAATAAATGAGTACCTTATTGCAAGTATACCCCATTTTTGTATACTGGATTGTATATTTCCATTCATATGAGAATGTCCTGAATCTTTATTATGAATAAATAGAATTAAGAGCAAGTATGTATTTTCTTTGTGTACATTTCCTGTCAATTGTCCTGTTTTCATTTTCTATTTCATATGTGTAGTAAAATATTTCAGTTATACATCCTGTTAACTATTCACAAATGTTAATTTTTGTAGGGAAAGTATTTTCAGCTAAATTATTGTGAAATTATGAAGCATGAGGTCGAGGGAGTGGGGGGTACAGTACCTGGTGGGGGAAGGGGGAGGGGAATCGGGAACTGCCACGCGCCCTGTGGCCGGTTTTTGAACTTGTAGTTAGACGTAAACAATGTTAGGAGCGCTGAAAGCTGTTTACACACCGTTAGTATGGGAGAGGGGCGTCTGGTTTATAGTCTGTGGTCTGAACTCTCTGCCGAACTCAAGAAAACCAAAACTCGTGCCAATTTGAGTTCATTTGGAAAAAGAGCACTAGATCTTTAACCCCTTATTATTAAACTCCTAACTCACAACTTCCAGAGTATCTCCTACTCGACGAGGAATGTTTGCATCGTCAACATCATCCGATGTACTTTGCGACGGACCGGTACTCGAACCCGGAACCTCGTGCTGTGGCCGTCGTTCACTCCCAACATCCCCTGCACGCGTGTGCAATGAGCGGCGCGCCAGTGGACATAGCTGCAGGTCCCGGGTTCGAGTCCCGGTCCGTCGCAATTTTCACCCGACCGTTGACGATGCATCTTTATAACAATTCTAAATGAATATAATTATGTTAAATGTGAACTAAAACCAACGTCACGTATTTCACAGACATATTATCCTTCGTGGTATTGTAAACGAAACATATTGTGACGACGTTGATACGTTGATTTCACAATGTTCGGCGACTAGTTTGAACCACCGCGAAGTATCCTCAATGTTGGTTACTTCGTAATTATTTGATTTGTTCTGTTATTGAGAAGAACGATCGGAAAGTTTGATGCGACGCTCTCCACGTGTTTTTAATGTTTCCAATGAAATTCTTCTATGCGCTAAACATAGAACTCATAACAAATCCTGTTTCCTTCCAGACACATTTACCTCTTTAGAATTCGTGAAGAGTATTCTTAAATTCGTATTAGCACGCGGTACACGAATGTATCCTTAAAATATTGAATTTTTTAATTCAATATTTACAAAAGGAGTTAACGCCTAAAAGATTCTCGCAGCGTTGGGACGAAAAAAATCATCTTACAGTTGATTGTGTAATAACAATGTACATAAGCGCGTGAGAGTTGTGTTAACTGGACAGGTCACAAATTCAAATGATAACGACTGATTCATGGTTCATTTATTAAATAAATATAAATAAACAAACTTTATTGTAAAAAATCAGTTTCGAACTGCGTATTGTTGCCACGGAGGGGGAGGGGGAGGGGACGATGACGACGACGAAAAAACTACGTTACTCTTCGGAAACAACCAAGGGACCAGCCCATCAATTCCGATCAAGGGCCCAAGGGCAATGGCGGATTTATACTTATAAAAGAAATTAATCACCGTTATCCACTTAATGTTCATCTTTCGAGTTTGTCTTTCTTTGTACTTCGGAGACGTTCTTTCGAATGTCGGATGCTGTTACCATTAACTATTCTCGAAACTAGTAATGTAAATTCTTCACTCCTGTGGAATGTTGAAAATCTTGACTGTGTTGCAATATCACATAGAATTCTTTGGTTGGGTCAAATAAAAATAAAGTTTATCTTGGAACATACCGACGTTTCGATTCATAAGACACGTCGAGATGATTTTATGGAAACCAAAACATTGCGTCTTTTCTGAGAATGTTGCTTTTTTATTTGATCTTATACGAAGTATTTAATGTTTATTTTATAAGTATTAATATTTAACGATTTTTTTCCCAAAAATTTTAAGTTTATAGGGCTTAATGATGAGCTCTTTTTCTTTTTTCTGTGTCAGTGGGTGAAAGGGGAGCATTGCATGCGCCGCTTGTATTTCAAGGTTCTCTTCACTTCCTTCCGCGAAAGAGTCAATGCTTACTTTTCGTGTCAAGGAAATGAGTGCTCTTCTGTTCTCTGTTTGTCCTGGGATCAATCTTCTCTCAAAGAGCGTTTAAACAGGTTTAAAAAATTCCCGGTTGGAGGGTGGGAGGG